>OU342436.1:35000-255000 GCA_910589575.2 Carcina quercana
AAGGTCAAGGTCACCGACGTCAAGGTCAAGGTCACCGAAGGGGATATCAAGGTCGCCGAAGGCAAGATCGTCAAGGTCAAGGTCAAGGTCACCAAGGTCAAGGTCAACCTCCCGTCACCACCAACCACGCCCAAAAATCATCGGGAACCGCCCACAGTCGCTCCCAGGCCCTTCTTGAGCCGCCGTAAGTGGTTTTTGAGACCACCCACCGCCGCCCACCGCCACCCACCACCACCCACCAAGCTCAAAAATCTTCGGAATTCACTCACAATCGCTCCCCGGCCATCCCGGAGCCGCCTAAAGAAGTTTTTGAGACCACCCACCGCCACCCACCACCACCCACCACGCCCAAAAATCATCGGAATTCACTCACAGTCGCTCCCCGGACACCCCGGAGCCGCCCAAAGTGATTTTTGAGACCACCCACCGCCACCCACCACCACCCACCACGCCCAAAAATCATCGGAATTCACTCACAGTCGCTCCCCGGACACCCCGGAGCCGCCCAAAGTGATTTTTGAGACCACCCACCACCACCCACCACCACCCACCACGCCCAAAAATCATCGGAATTCACTCACAGTCGCTCCCCGGACACCCCGGAGCCGCCCAAAGTGGTTTTTGAGACCACCCACCGCCACCCACCACCACCCACCACACCCAAAAATCATCGGAATTCACTCACAGTCGCTCCCCGGCCATCCCTGAGCCGCCCACAGTGGTTTTTGAGTCCACCCACCACCACCCACTACCACCCACCACGCCCAAAAATCATCGGGATTGACTCACAGTCGCTCCCCGGACATCCCGGAGCCGCCCACAGTGGTTTTTGAGACCACCCACCGCCACCCACCACCACCCACCACACCCAAAAATCATCGGAATTCACTCACAGTCGCTCCCCGGCCATCCCTGAGCCGCCCACAGTGGTTTTTGAGACCACCCACCACCACCCACCACCACCCACCACGCCCAAAAATCATCGGGATTGACTCACAGTCGCTCCCCGGACATCCCGGAGCTGCCCACAGTGGTTTTTGAGACCACCCACCGCCACCCACCACCACCCACCACACCCAAAAATCATCGGAATTCACTCACAGTCGCTCCCCGGCCATCCCTGAGCCGCCCACAGTGGTTTTTTGAGACCACCCACCACCACCCACCACCGCCCACCACGCCCAAAAATCATCGGAATTCACTCACAGTCGCTCCCCGGACATCCCGGAGCCGCCCAAAGTGTTTTCGAGTCACGGTCTACAAGGTCACCGAAGTCAAGATAAAGAAGTCAAGATCTCCAAGGTCAAGGACCAATTGAAGCTGACGACCAAAGCCAACAAATCCAAACCCAGAAAAACCACAAGCGTGTCACCTCAGCTGAACCGGCGATCGTCGGAAGCCGATATAGATCTTAAGCTAGATATAGATAGATTAGTTATAGTCTCATACATATATACTATATACATATATATTTAATTAGAATTATACAGATATTTTATCACAATGTCGAGCCGAAGCACATCATCCCAAGTCAGCGACAAATCATCAAAATCGTCCGCATCTAGTAGCAGCAGTAGATCCAAAATCGATAAAGTGCCAGCTCAAGAGGTGAGCTCATATTCTGCTTCCTCAGCAACAACAAAGGGCCCAAAGTCACTGTTACAGAAGGTTCTGAGAAGGCAAACAAAACAAGAAGACTCAAAGCCCAAGACACCACAAAACAAACCCGCAACAGAGTCGGTATCTCCTGCCCCCCGGGTAAGAGAGGAAGTAGTGGTGTCACCCACGGTCAGCATGGGAGAGAGTCTCTCACACTCCTTCGATTCAACAGTGTCACCGACCGCACAAAGCAGCACCCGGATGAGTATGATCCGCACATCCGCAGGCAGAAGAGTCCCCGTGGAAATGTCCACGAGCGCAGCAAACGAGTGCTTGCTTAATGCCAAAGAAGCCCTGGAGGCGGCAGGCAATATGAAAAGAGAGTGCAAGGCCACTGCTCTCGAAAACCTGCAGGCACTCTATGAAATTCTGCTGAGCGTGGCAGACTCCAGAACGCGACACATCAACAAGCTGCAGGAAGAGCGAACAAGGCATGCCAGGGAGCTCTTGGCGGCGGAACGGGCCCACCTAAAAGATAGACAAGAGCTCGACAGTCAAATTATATCAAAACTTAATACTGCGCAGCAAGAGATCACAGAGTCTCTCAAAGAAGCCAAACAAATCCGTCTCTGGCTAGGCCACGAGACGGAGCAGCCGTACAGAGAAATAACCGAGATACGAAAAGCTATACAGGTGATCAACAACAAAATCACAGCCGAAGCTGAAAAATCAAGCTTACAGCCTGGAGGCATTGAGAAAAAGAAATGGGAGAGTCTCCAGGCCGATGTAAGCAAGCTAGGCCCATGCATACGTAGTGTCTCCAACCAATTAGACCAACTAAGAAGAGAAATCAAGGAGATGTCCACCCGTAATCTCTCTCCTAGCACCAGCGCAGACACAACAAAGCCTCAAAGCCCCCCAAACAATCTCTCACCACCAGCCCCCAAAATTGACACCAAAAAAATCGAACTAGAAATGGCAAAAATGAGGCTAGCCATTGTAACGCTAGCCGAAAACCCCAAACCAGAACCACAGGAGCGGACGAAGCATAACAACGAGACAGCCAACATCCAACACGAAATGGCTCTAACAAGGCGTCAACTAAACACAATAGAAACAGATCTGCGAACCCTTATCCAAAAGGCAGACACAGCCATACCTCCGCCCACCAACTTAGGAACAGAAATAATCATGAAGGATACCCAGGACGTCCTGCTCAACCTGGTAGAGGAAGTGCAACAGCTGCGTACAGAAACGCCAAAGCAAAACTACGCACAGGCTGCAGCCAGTCCACCGAAGCCCCAAAATCACACCCTCATAATAACATCCAAGGACCCCAAACACACGGGAGCGAACGTCCTGTTGAAGGTAAGGGACGCCCTGGACTTCAAAAAGACTGGGGTGAAAGTAAATAAAGCAAGGCCTGCGAGAGACCAAAAGGTTGTTTTAAGCTGTGCTAGCAGCAAAGACCTTAAAACAGTCACGGACAAAATAAGAGCCAGCGGAGGGTTCACCGTAAAAGAGGCCGTCAACGCAAAACCCTTAGTATGTCTCAAAAACGTCCTGGGGTACCACACCAATGCCGATCTAGAGGAGATGATAAAGTCTCAAAATAGTCATCTCCTGCAAGGTGTGGATATGTCCAAAGAGACAGTAAGGGTGCGTTTCAGGAGGAAAGCGAGAAACCCGCTAGAATGCCACCCAGTACTCGAACTGACACCAGAAATCTGGAAGCGCTTCACGCAATCACAAAAACTGTACGTCGGCCTGCAAAGAGTGACCTGCGAAGACCACTCACCGCTTGTGCAGTGCACTAAATGTCTCGGGTACGGGCACACCAAATCAGTGTGCAAGGCAACCCACGAAGTGTGCAGCTATTGTAGTGAACACCACACATGGCAAGAGTGCACTGCACGGACGGAGCGTAAGCAACCGAAGTGCGCAAATTGCGTGAATGCAAAAAGGGAAGCAGCAGATGCTACCCACAATGCTTTCAGCGGACAGTGTCCAGAAAGAGTGAAATGGGACAGCATAGCGAGGTCTCGAGTATCCTACTGCTAAGGGCACCGACGAAAACCCAACAAATCCTCAGACGGACCGATCTAGAGCCGGGATACGCTTTATCCAAGCCAACCTGCAACGCTCTAAGAACGCCACAGCGGAACTCCACCAGGCGATACACGACCGGGGGATTTCAATTGCTCTGATCCAAGAACCCTACGTGGGAAATCAGGGCATTTTGAAACAATACTCCGGAGCACGGGTCATCCAATGCACCCTGAACCGCCAAAAGCCAGTAAAGGCGGCGATAGTGGTTTATGACAACAATCTGGAAGTCATTCATGACCCCCAACTCGTAACCGAAAACATCGCTGCCGTTTACATTAAGGCAGGACCGCTAGCAATTGGGGTAGTGTCGGTCTACTTTGAGGACACCGAAGACATTGAGCCATACCTAACAAAAACCAGATCAGTGTGCAGAAAACTGGGCACGGCCAACATACTCCTGGCGGGCGACGTCAACGCCTGGAGCCACTGGTGGGGCAGCAACTCCGAAAACCACCGTGGCGGTGCTTACCACGCCTTCCTTACTGAAATGGACTTCGAAATCCTGAATAACGGCGACACGCCCACTTTCGAGACCTACAGAGGTGGAAAGCTGTGCACAAGCATAGTTGACGTCACATCATGCGGCCTGCCGCTGCTAGGCAAGATAGAGAGCTGGAAAGTCGACAGAAGCGTGACAACATCCGACCACAACGCAATCACCTTCAGCCTGCGCCTAGAGAAAGCATTAGAGCCCCTAAAGCCAATCACTACGCGCAAGTACAACACCAAAAAGGCTGACTGGTCGGACTTTGCAACGCAACTGCAGTCAGCTCTAGCGGAAGCAGATATCAACAAGCCCAGAATACAAAAGATAAGCAGCCAAGAAGATCTGGAGGAAGTCCTGACCCTCTATACAAACACCATCCATGCGGTGTGCGCCGCCACGATACCACGAATGCGTCCTTGGAAAGGCAAAGCAATACCGCCATGGTGGTCAAACGCCCTAGACAGGACGAAACAAGAAGTCCTCAGGAGGAAAAGGAGGATCAGGAACGCAGCCCCACACAGAAGGCAGCATGTTATAAACGAGTATGTGGCCGCAAAGGAAGAATACCTACAATTATCTGAAGAAGCCCAAACCACTGGATGGAAGGATTACTGCTCGAAACAAGACCGCGAGAGCGTGTGGGACGGAATCTACAGAGTCCTAAGGAAAACAGCCAGGAGAGAGGAAGACATGCTTCTGAGAAGCCCAACAGGTGAAACCCTTAGCCCGGAGCAGTCAGCCCAACTCCTGGCAAAAACTTTTTACCCAGATGACTCGACAGAAGCTGAAAAACCGCATCACGTCACACTCAGAAGACTCACCGAGGACCGTCGACCGGAGGACATAGCAGAACTGTCGGAAAATGATCCGCCATTTACGGGGACAGAAATTGACGCGGTTCTAATAGCACTGAATCCAAAGAAAGCCCCAGGCCCAGACGGACTAACCGCAGACATCTGCTCGGCTGCCATCCTGTGCGACAGTGAAGCATTTCTGGCATTAGCAAACAAATGCTTATCACTCTCGTATTTCCCGAAGCAATGGAAGGTAGCCCACGTATGTATCCTCCGCAAGCCTGGAAAGGACGACTACACCCATCCCAAGTCTTACAGGCCAATCGGATTACTACCGGTCCTCGGAAAAATAGTAGAGAAAATGCTGATTTCCAGAATTCAGTGGCATATTTTACCGAGCTTAAACAAAAGCCAATACGGGTTCATGCCGCAGCGCGGAACCGAGGACGCCCTTTACGACCTCATGAGACACATCAGAACTGAGATAAACAATCGAAAGATAGTACTCATCGTCTCCCTGGACATAGAGGGAGCCTTTGATAACGCGTGGTGGCCTGCTCTGAAAAATCAGCTCATAAGAAAAAACATCCCCCGAAATCTCTACGGCATAGTTATGTCTTACCTTGAGGACCGCAGCGTAGTGGTGAACTACTCAAGGGCGACGAGCAGCAAACACACCACGAAGGGATGCGTTCAAGGTTCCATCGGAGGACCAGCGTTCTGGAACCTAATACTGGACACCCTTCTGGTTAAGCTGACAGCCCAAGGCGTTTACTGCCAGGCCTTTGCGGACGATGTGGTTCTAGTTTTCTCAGGCCAAAAGTCCCAGACCCTGGAGCAATCAGCAAACACTACCCTGGAAAATGTGGTAGAATGGGGGAACCTAAACAAATTGAACTTCGCTGCGCACAAAACAAGTGCGATGGTTATCACAAAGAAGCTCAAATACGACCCCCCACAAATTTTTATGTCCGGAACCAGGTTAGGTCTCGTGAACGAGATTAAGCTACTGGGTCTCATTATAGATCACAAGCTCACTTTCAATGCGCACGTAACAGCAACCTGCAAAAAAGCAGCAAACATTTACAAACAGCTGGCTTGCGCGGCAAAGGTGAACTGGGGCCTCAACAGCGAAGTAATAAGAACCATATACGTGTCGGTGATAGAGCCCATAGTGTTGTACGCGGCGAGCGCATGGTACCCTGCAGCGGAAAAGATCATGATCAGAAAACAGTTAGATACACTACAGCGAGGTTTTGCGCAGAAAATCTGCAAAGCGTACCGCACCGTGTCTCTAACATCGGCACTACTCCTATCCGGCCTGCTGCCCTTGGACCTCAGGGTACAGGAAGCCGCCCACCTGTATAAACACAAAAAGGGCTACACCGATGAGCTCATACCGCCGGGCAGAGAGATGGAACGTAAAATGGAATCAACAAACTATCCACACCCCTCACAACTCACAAAAACCGAGTACAAACGACTGGATAACATGGATCCCGAGACCATAGAACTACACAAGATCAATGGCCCACAGATCTTCACTGATGGGAGCAAGATCGAAGGAAAAGTCGGGGCAGCATTGACTTGGTGGAATGAAGGCAGGGAAACCAAATACTCCACCTTCCGCCTGGAACCGCACAACACCGTCTTCCAGTCGGAACTGTACGCACTATTCAGAGCGACAAAGATGGCAATGGAGAGTAGGGAAGCCAGCGTCAGCATTCTCAGTGACTCAAGATCGTCACTGGATCTTCTGAGTAATCCTTCCGTGTCTCACCCGCTCGCTATTCAGATCAAAAGCTATATCAAAGCAACCCGAGAGGAAGGCCGAGAAGTGAGACTCTTTTGGCTAAGAGCGCACGTCGGCACGCCTGGGAATGAGAGAGCAGACGAGCTAGCAAAGAAGGCGGCGCTTACCAAGAAAACAGCCCCAGACTACGACAAAGTGCCAATATCGTTCGCAAAAAAGCGAATCCGTGAGGAAACAGTAAAAAAATGGCAGGAGCGATATCAGTTATCTACCACTGGCTCGGTCACAAGGGTATTCTTCCCGAGCGTCAAATCAGCGAAACGCATATTAAGAGACGTGTCATTAACACCAATACTCGTCCAAATAATGACCGGCCATGGAGGAATCGCAGCTTACCTCCACCGCTTCAAGCTCAAAGACAGCCCCGCGTGCATTTGCGACCCAGACAGCGAGGAAACGATATGGCACATTCTTCTCGAATGCCCCCGATTCCAAACATCCCGCTTCAATCTAGAGCAACAGATTAACCAAACTCTAACAAAACCAGAACTGAGCAACATCATGGCAGACGCTAAGGCTAGGCCGCTCTTCCTGGACTACGCCGAAAGGGCAATGCGCATAGCGGTAGATCGAAACAAAACCAGAGACACAAATCCTACCTTAACCGCCACGCCACAACTATCGACAGCGAGCCAAGACAGGGACGGGTCAGCGCACACGGATCAAGAAGCGCTAAACGAGATGCTTCAGTCAAGCGAACGAGGCGTTCCCGGAATAAGAACCCTTCCGGTGGCTCTATTCATGAATGACGAAAGAGAGAAATTGGGACTTGGCTTCTGTAGCACATCCGGCAGTGGACGAGTCAACATCTCACCCGGACTCGGCGCTTTGCTAAATGGCAGCACCAACAACACGAGCATGAGCCGTGCAGAGTACACTGCACTGCATGAAATACTACTAGAGGGAACACGCTGCCGCGTCGTGCGAAAAGAGGGAAAAGTAGTAGTACTCTTCGACGACGACAGCGCGACATCCCGTTTCACTCTAGCTAGCTCGCTGCTAGCCGTCATTGCAAACGCAGCTGAAGATCCGCAGACACACAGACTTATAAGCGTGGACGCATTTAAAGTCGGAACGAGGAAAGGCAGAGCTGAAGACTACTTAGGAATTATCGAAGCCTCATCCCACCATGAGGTGATTGCGTACGAAGATCGAGGAGAAAGCCTCAGTTTCCTTTTACCACCAAAGAGTCTCAGTCCAAATCCCACCAATCCAACGGCAAGAAGTGAAAACCGCACGCTCCAAGGTGAGTCAATCAGTGGCTCGGAACGCCTTCAGCAAGCTCAGCGAGAAAAAGTCAAGGAGAACTCTCACCAACCAAAGAAAACGACGTCACTGCGAACCGCTTTCAAAAATCTTATGACAACCGTCACAAAAATAGTAACTACAACAGCGACGACCTCCTCGGGTACGAGTCTGGGAGCAGCGGTTGCTCAGATAATTTTAAGCGACCGCAGGCCCAATACACCGCACCCCAAGGAGCCTCTCACCAGGGCGGAAAAGGGACAAGTGGAACCCCCCCAACTGTTGCAAGCCTCCACTCCTCAAGAGCACATGCAAAACGCTTTCATCGAGTACGAGAGTGTCTTAAAGGCAAACATGACTGTGTACACAGACACATGTAAGGACATCCTCGAAGCCTACCGAGGGAAGACAGTGCTAATGAATAGATTGCTCAAACAGAGGATTAAGGAAGCAGACGCGACCATATACGACAGCGATAAGGCAACAGTCCTCGCCGGAAGCGCCATCTGTCGAAATATGGTCGCATACAACGCAACAAACGGGTTCGTGACAATGGACCAGTTCGAACTTCGGGAGACAGGAACCATACGGTTTGATACCCCGGAATACGACCCAATAGTGGTTACTACCCGAGACACAAAGACAATGCTCGATGACAGAATCCTGAATCGAGCCAGATCAATGTCTTCTGAGTCATGGGATGCGCCACGGATCACCTGGGTGAACGGAGTGCCAGGCTGCGGAAAAACAACCTGGATTATAAACCATTTCAATCCAGGTCATGATATCATCATAACCACAACAACAGAAGCAGCCAAAGATGTGAGGGAGAGGCTGTCTAAAACGCTGGAAACTAACACCAAAACCAGTGTTCGTACTCTCGCATCCGTGCTAGTAAATGGCATAGGAGGGACAGATACCGACGAAAACCTGTGCAAGCGCCTTATCGTCGATGAAGCCCTCATGAACCATTTCGGTGCTATCGTGATGGCGGCACGGATTGCGAAGGCGAACGAGCTGATTCTCATAGGAGACGTGAATCAGCTCCCATACATTGATAGACAGAACCTCTTCCAAATGAAATACCACCGCCCCCACCTTGTTGCGAACATCACAAAGGAGCTGCTGTGTACACACAGGAATCCGATGGATGTGCCGTTCGCCATAAATCAGGTGTACAACGGCATATACTCATCGAAAACACAGCTGCGGTCCCTGACGCTAAAGCAGTTCAGGAACGCAACAATACCCGAAAACCTCCCTAACACCCTTTACTTGGTACACACCCAAGCAGCCAAAGCGTCCCTTGTGGAAAAAGGCTATGGAAAAGGGAGGGGGTCTCGCGTCCTAACTATCCACGAAGCCCAGGGACTCACTTACCCTTCTGTGGTGATCGTGCGCGCAACAACCGAGCAGTTGCAACTCTATGACAGCATTTCACACGCAGTCGTCGCAGTGACACGACACACAGTGAAATGCGTCTACTACTCTGATGTTTGCGCAGACGCCATAGCAAACTTCATGAGGCGAACAGAGAGAGCGACTGACTCAGAAATAAGGGATTACAACACAAAAATGGCCATAAAAGATCGGAACACTTCTGTGATCGAGAAAGCCCAGGAATGAGGACAGCAGAAGTGAGCTCGGAATCTCCAACAGGCTGAGCGAGTCCGCCAAGGCGCGAAACAGAATGGACAGATTTGTCGCCGACATGGTAAAACACAAATTGGATTGTCTGTAAGAAACCATTGTCATTAAAAATTAACATAGCATAGACATATAACATTTTAAAAAAAAAGAATATTAATACAAAAAATATATAAATATACAAAAAATATACATACAAAAAAAATATACACAAAAAATATCAAAAAAAAAAAAAATAATTATTTCTTAAAAAAAAAAAAAACAATAACAGAAAAAATAACAATAATAATAACTTAGTAATTAGTATTATTAAAATTTTAATTATAAGTAGCGTTAAATTCCCTTATATTTGTATAGTATTATAGTATATATATAACCCCCCTCCCCTTTTTTCTTCTAGAAAAGATAAAATAAAAACCAATGAAAAAATCAAATAATATCAAAAAAATGGCACGGACGCATAAGTCTGTGGATCCAACTGTACTTTATTAAAAAAAAAAAAAAAAAAAAAAAACCTAACCTAACCTAACCTAACCTAACCTAACCTAACCTAACCTAACCTAACCTAACCTAACGGCAACGGCAACGGCAACGGCAACGGCGGGCTTAGCGGCGTCCGTGCGATTATTTTGAAAAAAGTTTTTGGCTGTGAATCTAGATAACCTGGAGATTTGAAATTTTGACTCGTGAATGCTTCAATTGTATCGTAGTTTCAGAGATAGAACCTGTGTCAGCCGACGACACGGGTCACCAGCTTACACACACATATCGGCTCGTAGCTCACACAGTTTTAGCACTAGAGATGCGAAAATTTTGGGGCCTGGTGCTGAAATTTTGCCTTAAAATATGATGTACAATATATAATTGTAACTTTAATAATTACGAAGATACGGGTCGCCAGCTTACACACGGTATTTCGTTTGTAGATCCAACAGTTTATCAATGTGATCGTCAATTTTTTTGGCTCTCATTGCCTTAATTGACCTTTTAATGCCTGACTATAGTCTAAAGCCCTAACCTCACTGGTTTGCCTTCCTCCACACTAAAAACAACTCGCTGTAACTGAGTTATGGTTGCTGCTAAATTATGAATGCTAAAGTTTGATTACTCCTAAATTGCCTTTAAAATTGGCATCCGTAGAATCCTCCTAGCTCTATGAGGAAGCTGACGACCCACTCATGTGGTTTAAGTAAACTACCTTTCCAGTATAATTTTAATCTCTCTACATCATCAGCGATGTTGTGTGTATGTAACTAAACTCTACCTGCCGATAATTATCCCTACATTTATATATGTAGGTTTCTATATAATTAGTTTAAAGAATTGTATTTCTTCACTCGAGAAACATTTTACCTTAACTTTCTATTTGGCCTTCTCAGTCGTGATCGTCTAGTTTTCGAACCCATTGTTACATTGTGTTAGTATACACTGGCCTTTTAGATATTTGGGTTCCATTAATATAATTTACTTTAGTTTCTTATGCTGCCATGCTTTTCTACAGAGGCTAATTCTTTATTTTAAGATGAAGACTCTAGTACTCATCGTCGATAGAAGCAGCATACGCCACTTAAGAGACGCAGACCCGCTAGGAGTGCTATGCTTAAAATTGAGAATAAATCCCATTGTGCCACGTACGGTGAGATCCGCATTGGAAACACACCTCAACACGAAGGCAATAGATAACAATAAGCTTGTGTGAATACTACCTGCGCATACAGCCCTCATCTATTCGATATGTTTGTGATTACTGCCTCATGACGCATAAGCATGACACAGTCATGCTACCAGCGTTCACGGGTCTCATCTATTCGATGCCATATAATTTATTTAAATGCATACAGACACTTTCCGGGCATGGCCTTTCACCCGTCAGCAAGTATACTCACACACGTATCGTTAGCAATAAGTCGGCCGTCGTCATCGCTTTCGGCTTTAGCCTAATAGCGTCCCGACAGACTTCTCGCATACATCAATACTTAAATGTGAGGGCTCGATGTTTATAGTGTCCTACCACCAAAGACACTTTTAAAACTTCATTTATAATGTAGTTAGATGCATGGTTGCTCAGGCCAGCATCATTCATTATGATTCACTATGAATCTCATATTGCCTTTTCTATTCTGCGTTCGCGTCTCTGCGCGCATCGCCTGCTCGCCTCGCTCCAGGCTGCCCTCGCTCGGGGCGCCCTCATATATACGCGCGCAACGACACCGTGCGAAGCGCTGGCGCTCGGCCCGTATAAATTCGAATTTCTAAGATTTTATTCCAGCGCTCTGAAACCTTGTGTGTGCATAGTATTTATTATTAATATGTTAAATACAAAGTTTCGTGTTATTTTCTTATAATGTAGTTATATGAAGTTATAGAGTTCGCAACATCAATAAATTTTTATATTGCCTGTACAATTCTGTCAGGTGCTCTACTACTAAAATAAATAATTTTAATTCCTATACAGCATTTATTCTTTGCTGTTGCATGCTGTTACGTGTACATTGAATCTTCGAAAACTTCGAATATCCTACCGCTACTAATTGTTATTATGTACAGAAGGCTTAACCTTAGTTTTAATTTTGATCCTTGTAAATATTATTTATTTCGTAATAACACCACCATAAATTAAAACCAATAGGGACGGGAGCGGAGTATACCACTCCCATACCTTACTGTTTTAATTTACGAACGACGAATTTTGCGCTATCTCCCATTTACCATGGGGCACCCCCCTACCATGGGGTAGGAGGGACGTCTTTACTACTTTACCACTCCACCCTATTTCTTTATCCTAAAGGAGTCTTGAGTCCCAAGATAGCTTTAGAGCCCGTAGGAAATTCATCCACCTTCAGTGGACGCGTTTCAAGTGTACCGCTGTAGATGCTGGCTAAAACAAAAAACAGGAATAACAGTGGGAGCGGAGAGGGGGTGGGAATGTTCACTATTAACACAGCTCATACGCAACTAATATTTATCATTTATTTATTATTACGGTTTGACAATATGACTACAAATTGCACCTATAGAACGAAGCACTTGACAATAGACTAAGACTGGTGCGAGACTATATCCTCCCAAATAGGAAAAATACCCGTGCTAGGGTAGGATATTAGTTGTTTATGTTTAATTTATTGCAAACATTGCATTTGTAAACAAAAAGATTTTAAACAAAAAGATTTTAAGATAGTAATTAGTTAGTAATATCGTGTGTTAGAGTACTCGTACTTTAATTGTGTTAGTGCAGATTAGTGCAGGGTGCAGGTACAACATGGTAGTGTATTACATTAGTAATATTATATGTATTAGTACTGTTTTAGCGTTTATTTACTATTTTCATCAGTCAGCATCGAATGTAGATTTTCTCCCATATGTTTTTAATTTCAGCTTCAGTACATTTCATTAAGAATTGTTTAATGTTTGTTTTTAATGTAAGTATATGTGTTTTGTTTGAGTGTGATGTGTCGATGTCTTGGTAGATTTATTTAACAGTTAATTTAGTTATCAGCATGAATGGGTAACATCTATGTGACATAATTACGTGAAATTATAATAAGTAATTATTGTGAAATATTTTGTCAAATATTTTTAAATTACAATTGGGCTTGCAACGAATAATATATTCCGCGAGCCTCCTAACCGAATAGCCGAATATTAGGCAAAAGTATTCAGCCGGATTTTAGGGCCAAAACTTGTACGCACGGCCACAGGTCAAGCTATACAGTTCCTGTGTAAGCCTAACCAACATCGTGCATTAGTACATTCAGTGCGAGGTCAGCGTATACTGGAAATGTATAGTTTGATGTGTAGCCGGTGCACAGACGTGATTGTTTCACGCTCGTTTGTTCTATGTGCTCACCACTCACCACCCGCGCGCCCGCAGTATATTGCTAGACAAGTTTATTTCAAATACATATTATCGATACGACAATAATTCAAATACATATAATCCTTAACTTTTCTAATACAGAAGATGATGATGTACCTGTGTTATGTGCCAATTAAAAAAATAGTTTTTATTATAGCCAAAAAATTAAACAGTAGTGGAGAAAAGGCTCGCAGTATACGGCTTGAAGTAGATAACCTTCAGTAAGGTCTTTGTGCTCTTTCTAATTCAATAAACCTAGTCTTTGCAGCTCCTCCCCATACTGTGATACAGTAAGTTATAAACGGCCTGAGCCAATGCGAGATAAAACTTGTTCAGAAGAGGTGCCAAGACTACGTGTCTCAGTATTTTAAATACGTGAATTAATTTTTAGCCAATGACTACTGAAATGATTATAAGAGTAATGAAAAGACGAATATATTATACGTAATGAATAGAATTTTTTCTTCATTTTACCAATTATCTCCCTCATCATCATCAGCTGGGAAAACGTCCACTGCTGGACATAGGCCTCTCTCATGGTACCGACTCTAACCGGTCGTCGGTCCATCTAGTAGGGGGACGACCTGGTAGACGTTTCCCGGTACGTGGTCGCCACTCGAGAACCTTTACTCTTGCCACTACTACTCATTGCCACATCAGCTCACTGACTCGTCGAGCTATGTCGGTGACTTTCGTTCGTCTACGGATTTCATCATTCCGGACCTTATCACGTAGAGAAATTCCGAGCAGAATTATCTCCCTTTAACAAAATACGTAAGTATTCGGTATTCGGCCGAACAGTATGTAGATATTCGGCATTCGGACGAATATAATAAAAGCAGCCGAATATGACGAATACCGAATAGTAACCGAATATTCGTTGCAAGCCTAATTATAATAACGTGTTACCGGCAATAACAACGATATTTAGAAACAGAAACAGAAAAATATTTATTTGACTAAAACACACACAACACAATACAAAATACAATTAATACATACATTACGTACAATTACAAATAGTGCAATATTGATGTACATAGGCATTGTGTTGTAATGTGTCGTCAAAAAGTACTGATCTCAGCATTTTACATTTAGTCATAAATGTTTAAACAATAATTACTTTTATATTTTGTTATATGTATATGTGATTCTATAATTTATTAACGAGCAAGATTAAGCACGCTGCCTCAACCAGCTCTGTTTATCTAATTTTTAGGAATAACTATGTATTTAAACAATGTGAGCATTTAGTAACAAATTTTGAATATAATTACCCATTTTAGAATTTCAGTATTAACTTAGTTGGTTATAGGGATTAATAATATTGTATAATTGTGTCTGTTTTGATTCACGAAATTGTAGTTTTCGAAGTAGGAACTTACGATAGTGGTAGCTATGAAGATCGTATTATAAAACTGATGAACACTCATTTTGTAAACCATTCCTGTTGTAAATTCTGTTGAAATAGTACTAGTAAACGTTACTCTGCCCGACTGTGTGTTGAGAATATATTGAAGAACATACAATTATACATGCCTGATGGATTGAATCAACTAAGAGTTTTATTACTGAAAATACTGATGCACACACATTGTTCCTCTATGTAAAATACGCTTTAGGTGTCTGAGAATAAATTAAAGAAAATTTAATAAGCTTTCAAACGAAACCATACACAAGCAAATATACTTAATAGGTGCGATGTATTTAACGAAAAACAAAAACGGTCGGCGGCCATGTTTATGACGTCGCTGCTATAAACTGTACACCCGCTGCAGGTCTCCGTCGTTCAAGGTGATTGGGGGTACCGTTTGTGGCGTGTTGGCAGACTCGAAAACCATCAGGACAGACTTCTCTGTAGACATTAGGCTATGTTCGCGTACGTACTTTTCACATACCTCTAATAGTTCCTGCATGGCGCTGATGGATGGTGCCAATAATACCATATCGTCGGCGTAGCACAATAAAATACAGTGTAAACTTTATATAACGACACTCAAGGGACTGTGCATATTTTGACGTTACAGAGAGTTGTCGTTAAATGGAGAGAAGAACACTCTGTATGTAATGTAGAAACTAACAACAGTACACGCGTGCAAGCAACCCCAATCCTGTTGCATACCTGATTACATGCCTGTAGCCCTTGTAAAACTTACAAACGAATTAATTATGAAGGTCTGGAAGCATCCATGAAAGCCACTGATTTTAGTTCAATATATGAAATGACTGATGTTAACTTAGCCACAGATTTTCTTATCAAAGTTATTACATTAAATATTTTAAATAGTACTACTGAAGTTTCGATTCCAAAAAGAAAACAGATTCACAAACCATGGATAACTATGGGCCTACTAAGATGTATGAGACAACGAGATCACCTTCATAAAAAATTTAAAAGAAAACCGAGTGACGAAATTATTAAAATAGTTTATAAAAGATTTAGGAATTTCTACAATTTACTTAAAAAAGCAAAGCGCGCTTATGAAAGGGAAATGATTCAAAATTCTGGCTCAAATAAAAAAAACTAGCGAGCTATCTTTGTTGATTCCACCTTCGCCGTTCAAGTACCGGTCAAACAGAAGAACGGCACACGTACACTGTAGATATTCCTGCAGCTCGCACCAAGCGTTTCGCCTCCACATTTATCGTGCGTACAGCAAAAATATGGAATGCACTACCGGTTTCCGTGTTCCCCGAGAGCTACAACTTGGGAATCTTCAAAAGAAGAGTAAATTGGTAAAAAATTCTAGACCAACACGTAACATCGTCGACCTCATCGTCACTTACCATCAGGTGAGATTGAGGTCAAGTCTTGGTCTATCTTCAATATAAAAAAGAACTTTCTGTGTAGAGCAATAAACAAATTTATTATTATTATTAATCTGTTAACAAAAGAACTGATTTCTTAGAATGTTGGGTGTGTATGACGCCGACAGTCGAGTTTATTACGGACTAGGATAATACAGCGACAAAAGAACGGACATAGCTGCACAGTTGCTACTAATTTAAGCAAATTAAAAAGTACTTTTTACTGCATTGTATTTAATTTTTGTCGTCATTGAGAGTGCGTGTAATGCTATATAGAGTGTATGTATCATTGTATGGACGACAAGCTAAACCAACCAAACCGAGTGATTTCGACGCTTTAGGGAGTTTGTCGTTAAATCTGTGTTGTGATTGTGGAAGTTGGCCGCGGAATGAGTTCAAGTGTTACACGGCGCGACGGTGGTCACGGAGCTGGTCAGGGAAACAAACATTCAACACAACAAGGTTTTATTGTATATACAGTGAGGGCGCTCCACCTCACGGTTTCCACAGCTTAAGTAGACCGTCCTCTGCGTAGCTGGCGAGCAGGTTGTGGTGTGGGTGGTGGGCGAGACCGATGATTGGAGCGTCGTGTGCGGGCAGGGTGCGCTGCAGCTTGCCGGTGGACGTGCAGAACACGTACAGCGCTCGGTCCTCGGCGGCCGCGTACAGGAGTCGTCCGCGGGCTGAGAGCGCCGCGCACTGCAGCGCGCCCCCGTCCGCCGCGCGGCGACCAGACGACAGCGAGCGCACCAGGTGACCAGCCAGGTTCATCACGTGCGCGGCGGGCGTGCGGTTGCACACCACGAACTGCTCGGGGTTATTTGGCGCGAGCAGCAGAGCGGTGACGGGCGCTTCGACCGCACCCGCATCATCCGCGCCCGCGCCCCCCGCCAGCGGCTTCCACGTGGCGGTGCACTCGCCTGAGCGCACGCTCCACATCTTGACGGTGCCGTCGGAGGAGGCGCTCAGCACCGAGTGCGCATCCGGCGTCCACACCGCCTCGTTAACGAAGGACGCGTGGCCCCGCAGCTCCTTGAGCAACTTGCCAGACTTGAGTCCGTGTATGCGCACCGTGCGGTCAAACGACGCGGACAGCAGCTGAGAGGCGTCTCGCGAGAACTGCAGGCATGTGACGCCCTTGGCGTGGGCGCGCGGCAGTCGTCGCTGCACCTGTCCGCTGGAGACGCGCCACACGCACACGTGCCCCGCCGCCGAGCCAGCAGCCAGCGCGTCAGAGTCGCGTGCAAACCCCAGCGCGAGAACCGCCTCCTCCATCGCCATGTAGTCCTCATGCGCCTGGTAGCGCAGGTCCTTGCGGATCTTGCCGGTCGTGAAGTTCCACACTTCCACCAGACCGTCCACCGAGCCCGTCACCAGGTACTGACCATCCGGAGAGAACCTGCCGACACACGCACGCGTCATGGATACACTAACAACAAACACACCCTCTCACGCACACACACACACACGTCATGGATACACTAACACACAAACACACCCTCTCACGCACACACCGTCCAGCAAGAACTGCCGACACACACACACACACACACACACACACACACACACACACACACACACACACACACACACACACACACACACACACACACACACACACACACACACACACACACACACACGTCATGGATACACTAACACACAAACACACCCTCTCACGCACACACCCTCCAGCAAGAACTGCCGACACACACACACACACACACGTCATGGATACACTAACACACAAACACACCCTCTCACGCACACACCGTCCAGCAAGAACTGCCGACACACACACACACACGTCATGGATACACTAACACACAAACACACCCTCTCACGCACACACCGTCCAGCAAGAACTGCCGACACACACACACGTCATGGATACACAAACACACCCTCTCACGCACACACCTTACAGCAAGAACTGCAGACACACACACACGTCATGGATACACAAACACACTCTCTTGCACACACACCCTGTGTCACTCACTTGGCGCACTCGACGTGTGACTTCTGACCGAACTTGATTATTTTCGAGAGCTGCGTGGCGCACTGGTCATCGTGCGCGTCCCGCATGGCTGCCTTGCCACGGAACAGATCGATGGTGCTTCCAGGGGGTAGCAGGCCCTGGTGGTGCTGCCACTTGAGCGCCTGCCCCAGCAGTGCCAACAGCCGGCTGCTCGGCACGACACACACCTCGCCTGCCAGCGCGGCGGCGAGGCGCGCGCGGCGCCGCTCCTTGCCCCCCGCCCCGCCGTATGCCTCTCGCGGGTCAAAGTATGATCGCGCCAGCAACGCCTCTAGCTGCACGTACTTGTCAGGCTGCGTGCGCCGCAACAGCTGGCAGGCGGGTGCCTGACGCAGCAGGGCACGCGCCGCACCCAGCTCCCGCAACTCCCCTAGCTCCAACACCACCTGCTCGTACAGCTCCATCAACTTGTGGTCTGGCAGCTTGAGCGAACTTACGGCGGACAGCACCGCGTCCCAGTGGCCGCTATTGATGTCTGCGCAGAAGGCATCCACGCTCTCCACCGTGTTGAGCGACACGCCCGTCTCCTCCTGCGATAAGATAGAGTGACATGTGTGTGTGTGTGTGTGTGAGGCACAGAGAGAATACTGCACTGTCTCACCACCTCCCCGCACGCACCTGTAGCGCCTGCAGCGTCTTGGTGAGGTTTGACTCCTTCAGGTACTGCTGGATGAGGCGGATCACGCTGAAACAGAGACACTACACTAAAGACTAAACACACAAATGTCCATTAGCTATAATGTTTCTTTGTTGGAAATCCAAAATAAATAAAATTATTAATTATATAAAAAAATATAAAAGTATCATAGTTATAACACACACACACATTAATTGTAAGTAGCACCTATGAAATAAATAAAAAATAGTATTTGTATAACTTAAATAACTAGCGGAAGAGCGGGGCCTCCTAATACAAGTTTTTTAAACTTAAAAGGAGTGTCCCAAAAACTGTATTGTTAAGGTAATCATTTAAAAGAAAATAGATTTTTTTTATATTTTTTTTTCAATTTTGAGAGGCAAGTTCATCCAAACTATGCAAATACATCTAAGAAACTAAAATAAGAACTCCCTCATGGATCAGGTATAACATAACAGGAATGTCCAGTGCAAAATTCACTATCTGTCGATCAGAGACAAAATAAATAATAAATGTAATGTCAAACTCCCTATATAATTGCACCTTTTTATCTACACTAATATTATATAGAGGTATTTGGATAGATGTATTTTTGTATATAACAAATAAACTCAAAAACTACTGAACCCATCTTAAAAATTATTTTACCATTACAATGCTACATTATCCCTGAGTAACAAAGGCTATGTAAATTTTTAGAAAAAAATTGAATTCTTTACTAAAACTTCAGTAATGTAACGCAAGGTGAAATTTTTTTGCTGTAAAATTCTTTCATCGCAAGAGCTGCGGGAACTATGGATGATAGAAAAAAAAATGTTCTACAGGATTAAAGACCATATTAAAGTCGACAAAAAACTTTACAGTACCGGATCTCTTACTACTGAAGACATGTCACTATAACTATTTTTTTACATTTTTAAAGTTGATTGAAATGTCAACCAAAATTATCCATACGTTTAGCACTCCTTCTACCTCCTACCACCGTCTATGTGGTGACTATCCTTGCAGATACTTTAAAGCAGGAATCGGTATTGTGCATTTAAAGGCAAGCAATGGTCTCTCTCAAAATCAAGCGCCCCAATTCTAAATTTTTCCCCTAACTTCGGAGGGGCAAAGTTATTATGCGAGTTCTATAGGATAGTCATAATTTTGATTGTAATACACTGATACTTACTCCGCAGACTCAATTTCAATAGACATGTTCACTTGTGTAGAAATATATGCAAATCTGATCAGTTGTTCCTTTTAGGTCGCTGCGTGTTGTCCTTGGTGTATCAACAGCGCAGGCCGCAGACACTTCGCGTCGCCGCTCTGGACAGCTGCTCCTGATGTACACAACACACGATCAAATTACATACAAAAAACCGACCGACATAATCGCAGAGAGATTCACTTAGATCCACACCAATCGCGCCGCTGAAGGTGGACGCTTCACCACAACGTACTAAACCCGGGTTCGATACACTTTTTCGGTTGGGGTGCACAAATGAAGCAACGTTTGTAAGTTTTTCCCCTCAGCGCTCACTTTTCTACACGCTAACCGCGTTTTGCAATCACACAAGTCATAAAGAACAAACATTTAACAAAAAACTCATTGATTAAATCAATATTAAATCAAATATATGTCATCTACTGTATACCTACAAATTAATACTTTGCAGTGCACTCCAGTCTAGCGAAAGAGGGAATAAAACAATCTACTCTATGAAACTTACATGGATTTCTGTG
Source organism: Carcina quercana (assembly GCA_910589575.2). Taxonomy (NCBI): domain Eukaryota; kingdom Metazoa; phylum Arthropoda; class Insecta; order Lepidoptera; family Depressariidae; genus Carcina; species Carcina quercana. The sequence continues at coordinate 55,765 of OU342436.1, forward strand.
TTTCCTTTTGATACTCTTTGATTATGTCAGAAAAAGATACATATCTGAGGTACAAAATGCCGGATACTGATATAGAACTCTTTTGTGCATTTCCTCTTTCTTTTCAATATTGTGTCAGCCGTCTGCCATATTGGTTGTTAATATTTATATGTCAGTTTAATTTTGCAGTTTTTCACAGTTAATATTTGATTTTATGCTTATTTTGTTACCTAAATAAGTGAGAAGCATCTAATATTGTTCAGTAAACAAGTTTAATAAAAATGCCACCGAAGAATAGTTGATAACTTGTGAAATTAGTGGACATCGAGCTAGTCGCAAAAATTTCTACAAAATGATGTTTAATACAAAAATATCCTTTGGGTGATGTCCGGTAAGCATTAAATTAGATGTTTTGGACCATTTCTGAGTAAATCGGGCTACGAACAATCAAGTTATTTTCGATTTTATTGTGTGACTAGTGATGAGTTTTAACTATCGATACTTTCAAGGCAATTGATCTTGTGTAAAATATAAAAGTAAATCATGTCTATATGAATTGATTATGCCTACTGGAGCTATTCCCGAAGTAGTATCTTTACCTTTTTTACTTCGTCGGCGTGGACTTCATTTTTACCCGACTGCGTCAGAAGGATGTTGTTGGAATGTTTTCACCCATATGCCTTATATATTAACGCGTTAAAAAGAAACCGACTTCAACTGTCCTAAAAGTCTACAACATATATAAAATAAATTAATACTTAATATACATTTAAGACATTTGGTTTTCAAAGTTCTGAGGTAACAAACATAGCTCCTTTTTGAAGTTGGTTGGTAAAAAAACATACTCGTAGAATTGTTAACCTCCTCTTTTTTGAAGTTGGTTAAAAGTATAATTTTCTCAAATATGAAATCTGGGATGACAGCTGTCAAACTAAAAACGGTCATATCTCGGAAACTACTGACCGTAGACTAGCGGTGTCTTTAGCAAAGTCAAAGGTCTCGACGAGAACTTCATTTTTGATGACAGCTGTCAAACTAAAAACAGTCATATCTCGGGAACTACTCACCGCAGACTAGCGGTGTCTTTAGCAAAGTCAAAGGTCTCGACGAGAACTTCATTTTTGATGACAGCTGTCAAACTAAAAACGGTCATATCTCGGAAACTACTCACCGCAGACTAGCGGTGTCTTTAGCAAAGTCAAAGGTCTCGACGAGAACTTCATTTTTGATGACAGCTGTCAAACTAAAAACGGTCATATCTCGGAAACTACTCACCGCAGACTAGCGGTGTCTTTAGCAAAGTCAAAGGTCTCGTCGAGAACTTCATTTTTGATGACAGCTGTCAAACTAAAAACGGTCATATCTCGAAAACTACTGACTGCAGACTAGCGGTGTCTTTAGCAAAGTCAAAGGTCTCGACGAGAACTTCATTTTTGATGACAGCTGTCAAACTAAAAACAGTCATATCTCGGGAACTACTGACCGTATACTAGCGGTGTCTTTAGCAAAGTCAAAGGTCTCGACGAGAACTTCATTTTTGATGACAGCTGTCAAACTAAAAACGGTCATATCTCGGAAACTACTCACCGCCGACTAGCGGTGTCTTTAGCAAAGTCAAAGGTCTCGACGAGAACTTCATTTTTGATGACAGCTGTCAAACTAAAAACAGTCATATCTCGGGAACTACTAACCGTAGACTAGTGGTATCTTAACTAATGTTGCGGTTGATGTATAGATGACGTCTAACAAGCTACAATTGTTCGTCCGCATCACATACTCTATATGTAAAAAATAAAATTTTTTTTTAACAATGTTTTAATTTTAATAATAAAAGAAATACGTCTGTCCTTCAATTGAAATGTTTATTGTATTTACAGAGTTGGAAGTTAAATCTCGATTAAGAAAGATAATAGTGTCACGGAGCCCGAAAAGTCTAGAGATAAAGAAAAGAGAGGGGCATATCCATCTATCCCCTTCGTGTCGGATATTGACAAATGAATACCGTAGAAAGCTCTCGAATACTCGCTTATGGATTGTCAAGTGAAAGGGACACCAATTCATCTATCTCCTTCACGAAAGATGTTCCTGAAGATTCTAGACTATAGGATCTACAAACAATACGGGGTATATATAGGCGCGAGCCGAGCTTCGAGGACAGTTCAGTTTGAGTTGAGTTCACAGCTATAAAAAGTGAAGAAACGAAAACCGGAAGAAATTGTAAAGCGAAAGTACAGTCGAGGTGGAAAAGTGTTAGTGTACTAGTGTGTCACGTGGTGTCAGTATCGACAGATCGGCGTCAGTAGTGTTCAAGGACTCTGTACGTGGAATCCAGGGACGGACTCAGTGCAGACAACTCGGACCTAGTGAGACAGGGACGTACTCTTTTGGGGAGACCCGTGATTTTGAAGACTGGTGTGTGGACTTGTGTTACCAATAAACTCCGGAAAATTGGAGTCGTGTTTCTCTTCAATCTACGAATCCTGGAAGCTCGTAACAATAAAAAGTAAATGATTTGCAAGGAGTAAATATAGTGAAGCTTTGAAGAATCAATCGTCTTATCTACATTCTTAGGACATTAAAAGAAGAAGGTTTTGTAGATGCAAGTAATCAATGACAAATCAGTGTTTGTGGTAAAAGGCATAATACTTTGCAAAATGAATAATATCGTCACGAAGTTGTTAAAAAAAGTGATGAGGTGTGAATTGAAGGAAAAATCATTATTTAATAGTTTTTTATTATGACAGAAAAGTTAAAATTATTCGTTTATGTACCATCAAATTAGCTCTGTATCTAATCGAATAAAAAATAAAAAAGTTTTTATTTTATCGTGGGTATACATTTAAGTCTAGTGCACTAAATCTTTACTGTGCAGCATTAGGCTTATGAATGTGGATTCAACCCTGTGGTTTGAAAAAAATATTGATTCATGGGTTCCCTATTTTCCATTCTGTATATTTTATCGATGTCGATAAAGATCAAACGGAACAGCTCTACTTGGTCCGTCAGGTTGGTACCTCAGTTGTTTGACGTATCCTGTCGGGTTGTTGTCGGCACGCGGTTGGTGTATAAGTGCCATGTCGCTGAATGCGATTGGCTAGTATGGGAGTCCCGTCTCTTAAAACGTAGTGATTAAATGCTCCTAGGTGCACTCTCTGTGCACTCTGTGCCTAGCTCTAAAGATCAGTGATGACAACGCGCCATAGTCAAAAGTTACCAAACTTTGACAAAAAAGTAACCTTTTGTTATGAAAAGTTACCTTTCATTTTCAGAGGTAAGTCCGTCTATTGCTAATACTCCCACAGAGCACTAAAAAGTGCTTCTTAGTGCTCTGTGATTGCCCCAATATATTTCATCCAGGAACAATACATATCCACGTATTTCTACTATAATAATAATATTATGCTTTATTGTAAGGGTTCTAGTAGAAATTCATGGATAGGTGGGAAAGGGATATAGAAATGTTTTGCGTTGCTACAGAAGGGAACATAGGGCTAACGAACCTTCCGTTTCACTTGATGTATGTTATTCATTCTATAAAATGACAGATCCAATAAATAAAACTTAAAAATTAACCAAAAGTTACCTTTCAAGTCTAGTAACCTGGAGTTGCTAAAAGTAACCTAAAAGGTTACATACAAAAGTAACCTTCTGGCAACACTGCTAAAGATATTACCACAGAGCACCATAACTGACCATAACGTGCTATTACTATTTACTTCCTTCCCCTGGCCCGTGCTTCCTTCTTTCTTCCTTTTTTTAAAAAAAATTGTGGCCTTGGCTACGTTGATGTGTGCCACGAATAATCCCATGATTTTATTTGCTAATGACAGTACCGTTCAGTCTGGTGAAAGTAGGAAGAAAACAACCTATTCTATGGGATTTACACGAATAACTGTGTTTCCTTTTGATACTCTTTGATTATGTCAGAAAAAGATACATATCTGAGGTACAAAATGCCGGATACTGATATAGAACTCATTTGTGTATTTCCTCTTTCTTTTCAATATTGTGTCAGCCGTCTGCCATATTGGTTGTTAATATTTATATGTCAGTTTAATTATGCAGTTTTTTCACAGTTAATATTTGATTTTATGCTTATTTTGTTACCTAAATGAGTGAGAAGCATCTAATATTGTTCAGTAAACAAGTTTAATAAAAATGCCACCGAAGAATAGTTTATAACTTGTGAAATTAGTGGACATCGAGCTAGTCGCAAAAATATCTACAAAATGATGTTTAATACAAAAATATCCTTTGGGTGAGGTCCGGTAAGCATTAAATTAGATGTTTTGGGCCATTTCTGAGTAAATCGGTCTACGAACAATCAAGTTATTTTCAATTTTATTGTGTGGCTAGTGATGAGTTTTAACTATCGATACTTTTAAGGCAATTTATCTTTTAGCACAAAAATATAAAAGTAAATCATGTCTATATGAATGATTATGCTTATTGGAGCTATTCCCGAAGTAGTATCTTTACCTTTTTTACTTCGTCGGCGTGGACTTCATTTTTACCCGACTGCGTCAGAAGGAGGGCAATGTTTTCACCCATATGGCTTATATATTAACGCGTTTAAAAGAAACCGACTTCAACTGTCCTAAAAGTCTACTACATTCATAAAATATATTAATACTTAATATACATTTAAGACATTTGGTTTTTAAAGTTCTGAGGTAACAAACATAGCTCCTTTTTGAAGTTGGTTAAAAGTAGAATTTTCTCAAATATGAAATCTTGGATGACATATCTCGGAAACTACTCACCGCAGACTAGCGGTGTCTTTAGCAAAGTCAAAGGTCTCGACGAGAACTTCATTTTTGATGACAGCTGTCAAACTAAAAATAGTCATATCTCGGAAACTACTCACCGCAGACTAACGGTGTCTTTAGCAAAGTCAAAGGTCTCGACGAGAACTTCATTTTTGATGACAGCTGTCAAACTAAAACCAGTCATATCTCGGAAACTACTCACCGCAGACTAACGGTGTCTTTGGCAAAGTCAAAGGTCTCGACGAGAACTTCATTTTTGATGACAGCTGTCAAACTAAAAACAGTAATATCTCGGAAACTACTCACCGCAGACTAACGGTGTCTTTAGCAAAGTCAAAGGTCTCGACGAGAACTTCATTTTTGATGACAGCTGTCAAACTAAAAACAGTCATATCTCGGAAACTACTCACCGCAGACTAGCGGTGTCTTTGGCAAAGTCAAAGGTCTCGACGAGAACTTCATTTTTGATGACAGCTGTCAAACTAAAAACAGTCATATCTCGGAAACTACTGACCGCAGACTAGCGGTGTCTTAAGCAAAGTCAAAGGTCTCGACGAGAACTTCATTTTTGATGACAGCTGTCAAACTAAAAACAGCCATATCTCGGAAACTACTGACCGTAGACTAGTGGTGTCTCTAATGTTGGTTTGTCGGACGGCTGGCCGAGCAAGCGGTTGATGTATAGATGACGTCACACAAGCTACAATATATACCCATTGTTCGTCCGCATCACAAACTCAATAAAAACTTTTATTTTAAGAATGTTATAATTTTAATAATAAAAGAAATACGTCTGTCCTTCAATTGAAATGTTTATTATATTTACAGAGTTGGAAGTTACATCTCGATTAAGAAAGATAATATAAAGTAAATGATTTGCGAGGAGGCTTTTGTGTGAAGTGAAGCTTTGAAGAATCGTCTTATCTACATTCTTAGGACATTAAAAGAAGAAGGTTTTGTAGATGCGAGTAATCAATGACAAATCAGTGTTTGTGGTAAAAGGCATAATTGCAAAATGAACAATATCGTCACGAAGTTGTTAAAAGAAGTGATGAGGTGTGAATTGAAGGAAAAAGCATTATTTAATAGTTTTTTATTATGATAGAAAAGTTAAAGTTATTCGTGTATGTACCATCAAATTAGCTCTGTATCTAATCGAATAAAAAATAAAAAACTTTTTTATTTTATCGTGGGTATACTTTTAAGTCTAATGCACTAAATCTTTCCTGTGCAGCATTAGGCTTATGAATGTGGATTCAACCCTGTGGTTTGAAAAAAATATTGATTCATGGGTTCCCTATTTTCCATTCTGTATATTTTATCGATATCGATAAAGATCAAACGGAACAGCTCTACTTGGTCCGTCAGGTTGGTATCTCAGTTGTTTAACGTATCCTGTCAGGTAGCCAGCTGATGTTTATGGTCTGCTGGCACGCGGTTGGTGTATAAGTGCCATGTCGCTGAATGCGATTGGCTAGTATGGGAGTCCCGTCTCTTAAAACGTAGTGATTAAATGCTCCTAGGTACCGTTGTGTATCACAATGAGAATGACATAAATAAGCAGTCTCGTATTAATTGCTAGTGATAATTAATGTTTAAAGAATAATTGATTTTGTAGTCTAATATTGTATAATGTGAATTCTATGATGATTTATTAACGAGAAAGATTAATATTGTATGTCGCTGGCACTTAGTTCCGGTGAGAAGGTGCTGCCGGTGTCGCAAGCGACGCTCATTTCCAATAATTATCGATTTAGGAATTTGTATGTTAACGTAATTGGTTATAAGGATTAATTAATATTGTATAATTGTGTCTGTTTTGATCCACGAAGTAGCTGTTTTCAAAGTAGGAAGTTAGGAACTGAAGATGGTGGGAGAGCTATGGAGATCGTAAGGTAAAACTGTTGTAAGTTATGTTGAAATAGTAGTATTAACTGTTACTCTGCCCTACTGTGAGAATATATTGAGAAATATACACGCCTGACTCTCCTAACATAATCTCAGACAAGACACTTGACGCTGTGAAAGAAATTCTAAACAGCTATGGACATAACTCCTCAATCTACTTATATCTTAAACAATCTAATTTTAATATTCCATTCCAGAAAAGAGGATTCTTCTAGATGGGGAAAAATCTTATCCAAAAGAATTCAGAAGATAGTATTTTCAACCAAATTCAAAAAAGGAGGAGGTTCTCTCTTTTGTGTGTGTGTGTGTGTTACGCGATTATTCCGCCAATTGTGAACCGATTTTGATAATTCTTTTTTTGTTTGGGAGAGTATACTTCTGAGGTGGTCCCATATAAATTTGACCCTGATCTGACCCAGGAGGTGTATAGAAAAACTTTTCAATGGGTACTGGTAAACCACTCGAATTTGGACTCATGGTTCGATTTGACGAGTGTAGTCCATCAATAGTAATACACTTAGCCGTAAGGATCTGATGATGACGCCAGGAAGTAGAAAGTGGAACTCTTCAATGGGTACTAGTAAGCATCTCATTTGGTTCGGTTTGATGATTTTAGTGCATTAATAGTGACACACTTGGTGGGTAAGGGTTCCTTTTTTTCCTTTTCATAGACCTACACACAACTTTATTTAAGAACACACACAACACAACAGAAATACAAAAAACACAGTAAAAAATCTATCAAACTGCGAAAAACAAAACTAATTAAAAATATATTATTTACAACTTATAAAAAATATATTAAAACTATATATAACATACATAAAATTTGGTTGTGTTGTAGTGTGTTGCTAAAATGGACTTGTCTCAGCATGTGCTGCAGTGAGGCCACGGCGCTGGTGTTCTGACGAAGCCAGAGAGTGTGTGACGTGCGTGGGAAGGAGAGAACAGAAACTTGTGTATGAATATATATAATACAGTCTGAGACATAAATACATTATACATATATGTGATAGATTAATGAATTTTTAAAAAAAATTGTAGGAAGAATGAAGATAGAGAATATAAGAGTATGCGCCTATTTTGAGCAGCAGAGATATGTTGGAACAACTCGGACTCCAGGGGGTAGTTCTTTTCGGTAATCTAAAGGATACTTTTTAAGTTTAGACTTAAAACATTTTATAGATTTTACTTCCCTGAGAGGTGGTGGCAAGTTGTTCCAACATTTCGTGGCTGCGTACCGAAAACTTGTGGTGTGTATGGTGCTTTGGGTAGCGCAAGGGCCAGCTTACCGTACGTGGGTGGTCTGACATCCAGTTCAGCTTCTCTTGTAGGTATTCTTTTCAGGTACGGAGGCCTAAAAATACGCTTACTTCCTACAAAAATTATTAAATAAAATTATTTTAAAACAAAAACCGACTTCAAAACTATACCTAAGTAACAATTAAACTAAAGAGTAAAAAATTATATTTTAATTACTTTGAATATTAAAGGAAAATCTACGAAATTATTAATACTTATATGTACCTATTTATCTACATCTACACTAATATTATAAAGAGGAAAGATTTGATTGTTTGTTTGTATTGAATAGGCTCTGAAACTACTGGACTGATTTGAAAAATTCTTTTACCATTAGAAGCCGACATTAGCCCTCAATTAGCCCTGATGAACATAGGCTATATTTATTTTTAGAAAGGCAAGGAGTTTCGCCAACAACTAACAAGCTGTGTGGGGTTTCAGACAAACTCCCTTAACACAAAAAAATTAATAGAAACGTCAAAATTCAAACTCAACCCCTCGCGGTCGGTTGTCTGTAACATACAAAATACCGCGTGAATCAATTTACGAAATTTCCCATAAATCTAACAACTGAATCACTTTTTTGTCCTTCTGGTGTTATGTCTGTCAAGGCCATTTTTCTCAGGGACGTTGGTCGCGTAGAGATATGAAGCTGAAAATACATTTTCGCTTATCCAAAAAATTTTTAAAAATGAATGTCTACCCATGCGAAGCCGGGGCGGGCCGCTAGTAATTTATATTCAGCTATTTTTGTAGTCGGTGGTGCCAGCCTAGAACATACATATTTTCGAACGATACTACGTACTCGTAAGTACGAATGCGGGCAGGGCAGACGCACAGACGCGTGAGGGCAGGTGACGTTGATAGTTGTCTAAAAATTGATGCGCTTCTGTGCAATTATCAGCTTTCATTCGATTTTGCATTCATATATTGATCGAGTGATTAATAGAGTAGGTATCTATTAAGGTTATTTTGCTGTAGCTGGCACCGACTACAAAAATAGCAGAATATAAATAGGTATACGAGTATTAATAATTTCGTTGACTGTCTTTAATGTTCAAAGTAATTAAAATATTATTTTTACTTTTAAGTTGTTACTTATAGTTTTGAAGTCGGTTTTAAAATAACGTGTTATTGGAATTGTTACCCTTAAAAATACCCGGGTGCGGGTGTTTTGAAATGTGAGATATTGGTGAGATATATAACACCAGGGGCCTTATCGTCTAACTCCAACACCTATCGCGATACCTTTGAAAGGTATCGGGATCGCGATCGGGATTGCGACTCTTAAATGGTATCGTCTAACATTCTTAATCACAATCGCTTTCGGAACGAATGAAATCGGCGCTTGTTGTCGTTGTGATTTTTCATTATCCTTAGCAGGTAAGGCAATGGTCTTTAAATCTTACAGCCAGTTGTTTAGTTGTCTTAAAAGGCAACGATCATTAAATCTTACAGCCAATTCTTTAGTTACCTTAACAGGCAATGGTCCTTAAATCTTACAGCCACTTCTTTAGTTATCTTAAAATATTTTTATCGCTCGTTTTGGTATCTTTTTTTTACAAAAATTGCTAAGGTTTCATTTCATCTAATAACTAAGATAGCCTTGGTACCACCAGTGGTGTATAAAGTTCATTTCCGAAGTATATATAATATAAATTATATACAAATATTATATTGTGGGTTCTCACCCATTCACACATAGCACCGTAAACAAACAGCACAAATTATTATTTGTTATCTACACAACAGTAGTCACCTACAGTCACCCATTATAGCTAATTTTGAAGAGATACCATAATACTCGAAATTAATACAAAATAATTATTTACGTACGTAACGTATATTATCTTGTTGATTTTATTACTTATTTAGGCAAATAATAAAAACAATCTGAAATTATTGAGAGTTATAAATAAAACATCAATTTATTATATTGTGCGGCTGAATTTCTTCTTCTACGCTAGCTATCAAAATAGTTCTTGCTACTAATTCAATTGATATAACGACATTGAAACTAAATTAATCATTAAAGTTATAAAACAATGATAAACTTGCGAGAAATCTTTGAAAGATTCGAGGTCAGTGTTGAATCTTTCATTTGACACTTGCGAGTCGCTTTGAAAGCGATTTCTAGTTGTCAAAAAGTTACACGGTACCAATTTTATGTCAAAATTACGATTTCGTTCATTCATAATCTTTCAAACTCGTGATTAGTCGCTATACCTTTCAATGACATTTAGCAGTCGCGTTTGAGCGGTGTGAAGTTCGTGAATCATCTTCAAACGTCAAATTCAAAGGGATCGTGATCGGTGTTGGAGTTACACGATAAGGCCGCAGATTAAAAACTCTACGCTTGGGGAAGCGTAATGTATTATTTTAAAATTATATTATCTATGGAGCACTGGCTGGCACAGGTTAATCTGACTGATTGTAGACTGTCAATATTAGATTTTAGGAAAGTGTAGCGTTTATATATATATACACACACTTGTTAGGGACCTCCTTGTGAGTATTATATTCTTTGTTAGGGACGACCTTGACTTAGGTGCACTGTGATTACTTGCGCATCAACGGCTGATTAAGCTCCGCTTATTCTTAACATCGGTGAAAAGCAAATGGTTACCGATTATGGAACATTTAGTATATACAAGCAAACGTAAGAAAAGAAGATCTCGTAAATGTCTCGATGAATTAAGGAAAAGATCACGACGGAATATTATCGTAAGTGAATCACTTAGGAAGAGCCCTCTTAAGAAAAAGTCTGTCAATGTAGTCACCAATTTCACAACAGCTCAATCAAATTCAAACATGATTACTAACAATCGTCTCACTCTGGCTATGTTCCCGAAGGTTATTCGGTCAGAAACAGTAACGAGACCTGTGCAGTCTGAAATAAATCAACCACCGTTCTTAAAAAGCTTGGTAAACGTCGACACGCCGCACAGTCCCGACAACAATCGAATAAACTTTAATATTATGAGTCATTCCGAAGAAAGTGAATGCGAAAAATGCAACGAAATGGGACGAACGACTGCCGCTACCAGTAGCGACAACCATACAGACAATAGCGATCTTTTTATGAAGGATTACCCCGTAGTGAACACACCAGCCGTAGTCTCGGACGAACCGCAGGGCTCTCTTCGGGCGCTACGCAGCTCATCGGACGGCTCGTCGAGCACAGCGCACAGTTTGCCAAGTTCGCGTGAGGTCCACGTCTACCGTCTCTACGAGGAGTTCATCGATGACATTCCTGCGAATATCCGTCGCAACGCTCCATCTCTCATCAACGACGACGTAATGAATAAGACCAAGTGTCTGATTCATAGCATGTACATGGAGGGACGTCGGCGAGAGTCCGCGGCGCCCGCTGCCGTCGTGCAGGACCCCCTCCACTACCTGCGACTGCACGCCGCCGACCCCTCCCCCGCACCGCTCCACTCCCCCGCACCGCTCCACTCCCCCGCACCGCTCCACTCCCCCGCACCGCTCTACTCCCCCGCACCGCTCTACTCCCCCGCACCGCTAGACACCCCCGACTACGCATACTACCCCCATAAGCTGCACCAGTGATTGATTCAATACACTACCACTACTCGTTCAGATCGTTTTATTATCAAACTACATTTCATTAACAGGGTCATTCTTCACATGTCGGGTCTATGTGTATCTATCATCTAGCTAGTTAGATGATGGTAATGTTCTCGAGCTGCTCTATGAGGTCCATGTGCCGGAAGTTCTGCGGGCGCTCATTGAAGGTTTGCAGCAGCTGGCTCTTGGGGACGTCTCGCTCGCTGTAGTACAACTGGAACTGATTTCCCAGGCACTGAGCCTCTTGGACATTGATCACATTCTGAAACAATATTGCGTATTATTATTAACCGACTTCAAAAACAGAAAGTTATCCATTGGACCTGTATTAATGTAATATTTCCAGAACTGCCTAGTTTTCGTATATGTAAGTCTATATCAGCTTCAGTGTGCCAAATTTCAAAAGCGTATGTATGTATATTTGTCCTCGCATATCTCCGCAACTAAAAGTTCGAATAATCCTTTTTGTTGTTGTTGTTGAACTAGGTATTGTTCAACTCAGGGAAGACTGCAAGTTTCATCACACTCGTTTCAGTAGTTTTGAGATAGAGAATGTTACGAGTGTATTAGTTAAATGTTTGTTACCTCAGAATTTTTGACTGGGTGAACCGATGCCGAAGATTTTTTTATGAAAGCTGTGCTTTGCTTTCCGTGTTTTATTTGAAATTTGTTCGAGTTCTGAGAATAGCACCCATGAGAAAACGATATACATCTTAAATTTGCCGTAATAGAAGTAGACTTGTAGGGCAGTTGAAGTCGTTTTCAATTTTTTTAACGCGTTAACTTTTTGTACTATATTTTAAAATACATGGCAATTGTGAACACAAAACACCTAAATTTTGAAGGAAAAGGTACCTCCTGTCGCATCCCTTCGAAATCGAAATTTTAGGAAAATCGCTTCCGCTTATCAAACAAAAGCTCGCTAAGAATTTATTACCCAAAATCAACCACTCACGCAAAATAACTCCGCTAGTGACGTTTTAACGTTGGATCATTAGCCCCCAACCCTAATTACTACCTGATTTACCAAAACTTTATGCCACAGACGCCAGAAATACAAAAATGAGCAGTTTGTACCTGGCGCTTCGTCGATCGCTACCGCGACACCCTCACTTTGCTTTGCGCTGCTCGACAACACACGCCTCATAGAAGAGGCGATCGAGCAGGATCGGGGATCAAAAGTATTTGCCTAGCGACGGGAGAAGCAATCTGACGAAGTTGAAAACTTCAAATGGCGTGATCGTTACCTCCAAGCCCGAGATCTCGGCTGAGATCGATCTCAGCTTTTCTCAACTTTTATGTTCAATTATTATTGTAAGCACAACAAGCCATAAGAGCAGAGCCCCACGAAACTGACCCAAAGCCAGGCTTACCCGGCACTACACTAAAGAGCTACCCGAAATAAGCCTAGACGAATTGAGACTGGCACTCAAACAGCTTAAAAACGGTAAAGCCCCTGGAGAGGACGGATATTACATCCGAGCTTCTGAAAGCAGGTGGTCAGCTTGTGTTGACTGAGCTACTGAAGCTATTTAATGCCGTCATAGAATCAGGGAGAAATCGTCTCACACGAAGATTTGACGAGTTCCAACCTCCCGAGCAGGGTGGGTTTCGAGAGGCTTATAGTACCATATACTACATACACACATTGCGGCAGATTATACAGAAGACTGAAGAGTACAATCAGCCCCTGTGCTTTGCATTTGTGGACTATGAGAAAGCCTTTGACTCTGTTGAAACCTGAGCTGTTCTGGAATCCCTGCAGCGGTGCCAACTTGATTGAAGATATATCGAAGTGCTGAGATGTCTGTATGACGCCGCCTCGATGACCGTCCAAGTCCCAAACCAACAAACAAGACCTATCCCATCGCGTAGAGGAGTAAGACAGGGAGATGTTATATCTCAGAAACTGTTTACGAACGCATTGGAAGATATCTTCAAATCGTTGGATTGGACTGGCCGGGGAATCAATAATAACGGTGAGTATATCTCCCACTTACGCTTCGCTGTTGATATCGTCATCATGGCAGAAACCCCTCAGGAACTGCAGGAAATGCTGGACACCCTTAATGTAGCCTCTAGACGTATAGGTCTCGGAATGAATCTGGACAAAACTAAGGTTATGTTCAATGATCTGGTCGTTCCGAGACCGGTAATCGTCGATGGAACAACTCTCGACATTGTTCAAGAATATGTTTACCTCGGGCAAACGATGCAGTTAGGTAGAAACAATTTTGAGAGAGAAGCCGATAAGAGGATACAGTTGGGGTAACTACGTCAAGTCTTTATATCGTCGATACCACAATGCCTCAAGACAAAAATCTTCAACCAGTGCGTCCTACCCGTGATGAGTTACGGAGCCGAAACGTGGACACTCACGGCACGACTGATCCACAAATTTAAAGTCGCTCAGCGGGCTATGGTGCGGGCTATGCTCGGAGTCTCTCTGATGGACCGCATTCGGAACGAAGTCATCCGTCAGAGAACCAAAGTGACCGACATAGCTCACCGTATTAGCAAACTGAAGTGGCAGTGGGCCGGTCATATTTGCCGAAGGACAGACAGTCGCTGGAGCAGACGAGTGCTCGAGTGGAGACCACGCCTAGGCAAACGTATTGTAGGACGTCCCCCGGCGAGGTGGAAAGACGACTTACGTAGGGTAGGACGTGAATGGATGCAGAGAGCAGAGGACCGAATCGAGTGTCGCACTCTGGGAGAGACCTATGTCCAGCAGTGGACTGCCGCAGGCTGTACATGATGATAATGATTTATTTTCCCCCGTTCGCCGCCCGTATCCCATTGAATACCAACTTCCCCTGTTAGAAGCGTTTGATGGAATTTCATATTTTATTTCAAAAACAGTCTGCTTGATAAAGACGGCCCAGGAGCAGGTTCCGGACTGGAGCATTCGTACAGCAGCGATGACGATATTGTAGAAGACAATACAAGACAACGAGGTCGATATCCTTATTGACAAAACAACATAAGGATTTAAATGGCCGTGGCCGGTTTTGGGTACAAATTGAGCATGTTTTGCATTTTATAGTATACATATATATGGTTATGTCCCTTGTTACTCGTACATAACCAAGTTACATTACCATTACATTATTTGTACATTACAAGGAAAAAATATTCTTCGCACAAAACCGTAGGTAATGTATAAAAAGGTAATGTATTAAGAAATATTTTTTCTTTGCACATTACCGATAACATTTACAGTTTTGTACCAGGATGTAAATATTCTTCCTACATTACTTCTTTATTCTGTGGACAAAACCAAGGAGGTTCTCCGAGTAAATAATACATAAAAATCTAGCTACTGCTGCAGTTTAAACTCCGCTTAAGTGATGTACCACTTTAGCCTACTGACTGGTCGAACTATGTCAACTTTAATCTGTGGATTTCCTTATTTCGGATTATATCACATATTATTATTTTAGGAAACTAACAGCACAAATATAAAAATAGGTAACTCACAATAAATACTAGGAGGCTAATAACAGGTACTCACAAATAGAATTAATATAAGTTAAATATTATGTGAACGTTGTTTACTAGAAACTGCTTTGAGCTTAATTTTTCACACAAAAATCTCTTGCTTAGCATACGCCTCGCTGAAGGGATACTTGTGTTAAATAAGTCTCAATCATAAGTTGCTGCATACATATTGAATGTTTTACTTGCTTGGCACAGGAAACTTTTTTTTTTCTTCAGTAGTTGGTGTGTGAATTGTGATAGTGGTAAAGCTAAAACGGCACTTATTCTAAATCTACTAGGAACAAATATTCCTAGTTTGTCTAGTAGTTAAGGGCAATCAATGACGCTGGAGGCAATTTTTATGAGATATAGAACGTCTGCCATGTTTCAGTGCTCCTCAAGTGTTAGGAAATGAAATTTTCTGCACAGGTTTAGATAGTTCTCGGATTTGTTATGTAGCTTTGTGAGGAAACAGTTAATGAATTTCTTTTGTATTCTTTCAAGTCTAGTAATATATATTTTGTATATGGGGTTCCAAAGACAAAGGTGCTTGGACTTTAACCAATAATCCCAATACCCTTCAACCAACTAACATCCTGGATCAAGGAAAGGACGACTAGACAACACGCGACACACTGGACTGATCTAAAAGACTGTCGCCAAGCGAGAGAGATCACCCCATCACTCTCAAAGCGCCTGTCACGCACCCTTCTCAGTCTGAATAGGAAAACCCTAAGTAGAATGATAGGCCACTGTCCACTTAACAAACACATGTTTAATATGAACATTACGGACAGCCCCCTGTGTCGAGGGTGCATGGCCGTCGAAGAAACTCCTGCCCATGTGGTCACGACCTGCAGCAGCGTGGCCACACAACGGGCGACGATCCTAAACAATCGAAGATCACTCCAGGAGGCGTGCAGCGACATCAAGCGACTCGCGCTCTTCTGGGAAGAGATCGTCTGGCTGGAGTAGCCGCCACCACTTCTATCCCACTCACGCACAATGGCCAACACATGGCTGAGTGCGGAAACCGCCCTGAACTATAAAAAAATGGGGTTCCAAATTTGTGATGTGTATTCCAGAGTACTCCGAATGAAGGTGCAACACAATATTTTAAATGTATTTACTTCTTTGCCCCCACAGCTTTGTATGAAATGAACCCGAGTTCTTTGTTGGCCTTAGATATTATGATGTCAATGTGGTTGTCAAATATTAGTTTACTGTCATGTAAGACCCTGGATATATGAACCTGGATGTAATGAATACAGTACACGCTGCCTCTGTCTACCTACTACAGGACGGACATGGCAGTGGAGCAGGGTCAACTGCACAGACAGCTCGATGCAGTTGACTCATGCAGGTTATCTGATGTACATAGAGTACCAATAAGAACCATGTGGGACAAATAGATACTTGAAACATTTATCCATCTGACAATTGAGAGTAGTTGATAAAGGGGAAAGCGGTGAGTGAAAGAAAGGTGAGTTTATGAGAAAATCTTAAATTGTGATAGTTCTTACAAGCATAAAAAAAGGTAAGATATAGTGGAATGTGGTTCACAATAAAATACCTTGTCATATTCTCCCCGCATGAGGATGATTCCTTTGTCGGAGAGCTCAGTGTAGTGATGCATGGTGAGGCATTCCGGGGCATTTTCTTTGTGCACCTGTCGAGAGGGTCAGGTTGATGAGTGTATAAACGTGGAGTTGGGTCGCATCACGTCTGTAGACAGGCGTGTACCTGGTATGCAAGCAGGGGTGTAAAGTGCACACCACGTCCGCTGCACTGTGACATGATGAACTCATATCCATGGGCACGTGGCAGCGGGAACAGGAATGTGGGAAATCTCTCCATCTCTCTAGACAGCACTGTGTACTGGGCACAAGGGATCACAGCACAGATCACGTCCCGCTCCTTGTGATACTCTTCCCATATTTGTTGTATTTCATTGGCATTTTTATCTCTTACGAGGTCTAACTTCAATAGAGAATCTAATGTTTTTTCTTCCCTTCTGTTAGGATCCTCAAGTGTTTTCTTGGGATTTAACACTGAAGAATATTGCCTGAAAAGAGACTATAATATAAATATTACAACTATAATTTGCCACATCAACTTGAGTAAGAGAGCAACACATCCGTCTTATCAGTACAACGTCACACTGTACACACCTGGTGTCGGGTACCCGCAACGGTGCGGAGTCTGACGAAGGGGCTGGCGAGGGAGCCGGCGAGGGCTCCGTCGGCTGCAGCCGCGTCAGCCTGTCGGGGGCCCTTCGCTGCACCTCAGCGATGCGCTCTGCGTATTTGTCGTAGTACGGGTTCTGCTGCAATTTCTCCAACACTTTCTCAAGGTTAGACGACGTCATGGCGATGCTGCGACGACTACTTATAACCGATGATCGCAAGAGGCAACGTTCTATACACTTGAGATAATTACCGATTGCCATACCAATGCCTCCTTTTAACAATATTAATTCTGTGCCATTAAAATTGCATTAAATAAAATAGTAACGTTATAACGTTGATTTGATAACGCGACCACAGATTATTATATTATATAGAGTATAGATAGCTGATTGACAGACTTACCAAGGTAATGATTTTTGAAGGATATACATGAAAAACATTCCTTGCGTTGCAACCTTCTGAAATCACAAAGTTTGAGCTCGCCAAACAGCTACAAAACGTATCACTTTTTGAGCACAAGTATTAAAAATAAAATT
This sequence comes from Carcina quercana, assembly GCA_910589575.2. Taxonomy (NCBI): domain Eukaryota; kingdom Metazoa; phylum Arthropoda; class Insecta; order Lepidoptera; family Depressariidae; genus Carcina; species Carcina quercana. The sequence goes on from OU342436.1 coordinate 73,519, forward strand.
AATAATCAAAAACTTGGCTGTATGGTGATTTGCCTTTTCCTGTTATAAAAAATGTCAATTGTCAATCTATTGTCAATTTAAAGAGTTTATGAGGTTCGTTTCTTACATTACGAGTTTGCTTTATAATGTCGGTCAAATTGTCGATTTGTTTTGCTGCTATAAGTTTTTAATTTCTGATTCCGGATGATAATAATTGCAAACAATGGATAACTTTTCGGAAGTCGAAAGAATTGGTGAAGGCACATACGGAGTCGTCTATAAAGCAAGAGATCGCGTGTCGGGACAAGAAATTGCGCTAAAGAAAATTAAACTGGAGAAGTAAGTTTTGGCGCGCAAATTATCACCTATCTGTCAATTGTTTAGATGGTATAAAAAGGCATTATAACCTGTATGAAGCCGCAAGTTCTTCACCAGGGAAAGTGCACTTTAGGTGGATTTTATTGGCGCCTTCAAGCTTTTTATTTATTGTAGAACTACTTATAAAAATGTTATAAAAATAATTTTTTTTTCCTACAACCCTTAGTAGTTATTACAACGGTATTTTATTTATGTCACCTAGAGGATATACCTATAAATTAGTCAAAAGAACAATTTGTTTGTCCAAACAAGGGGAAACTCAAAATAGTGATTGATATTGCTAGAACTAATTACATGAAGCAGTTGTCATTGTAGCTTGAAAGTGGTGAAGTCGTCATCATCCCGCGACCTCCACTAGGTCGTCGGGCCGTCTAGCAGGGGGACCTTTGTATGGGGTTCAATAGTCAAACAAGGAATCCTTATAGTTTCGCGCTGTCCGTCTTTCCATCCACAGCTTAGCGCAGAGACCCTTAATACTAGAAAGCTGTAATTTAGTACAGGTATACATACATATTAATCATGCCAACAAAGTGGTTTGATAAAGTCTTGAAAAATAATTTTTTAAGGGTGGCTCATACAAATAACTTGGGGAGGAAATATTTTTTTTTCGCATCTAACATTGTGGGTCTGGAAACACTTCTTTTTGATTGAATCATAATATTTTATTATGAATATAGGTGGTACATTGATGTTGGGTGTGATACATAGCATCTCTATATCCTACCCGAAGGCGTACAATATTTGTGAATTTTAATTAATAAACAAAAGTCCTTCCTAAAGCTAAATTAACATTGAAGGGTCCGTTTGTAATAATTTTGTAAGAACAGCCCCCCCCCCCCCCCCCCCCCCCTTCTTCTAAATGATAAGCTTTTAAAAACCTGAACAAATTCACAGTCTTAGTACATATGCTGAACTTTAAAGGATAACTATCACGGCTAAGGTGGCTTAACAGGTTAACGATTAATAGGTGACCAAATTATAAAAGTTCCTTGGAGTGGTCAAATTAACAATTTTATACAAATTTCACTCATGACAATATGAGTAATTTTTTTTTCTTCGGAAGATTGAAAGTCGTCAACCCTGCGTGCTAGTCGGTTTGTAATGACTCTAGAAAACTACTTATAAATGTGTCTCGGAAGGAATATCGGTCGGACGTTCTTCAGCATTATCGCCTTAAAGAAGAGCACCCTCATGTATGACGAACTGAAAGAGCTTCTGAAGGATTACAAGTAGAGTAGGAAAGGTTTTCCACCCAATTTCAGAAGCTCTGTGTAATTCCGTCCGCCGCCTTGTTATTTTTGAATTGTTTGAGAAGCATTATTTCAATCTCATACAGGCTGAGGTCCGGAATATCTTCGGTACAGTGTCAGGTCAATTTGACTTTTGGGTCACTCACCGGGCTTGCGCCTGGTCTCCGTGACGATGTGTACTCTCTCAACCCACTCAAAACTTCCGACTTCGACGAAACAATGCTGCCTGTGTCGGTCTTTAGCTTTGTCAGTTTTTCAAACACTTTGTAGCCTTTGTGGAGGAGAACGCTACGTGAGGCAGCGTGCTAGCCGAGTGTGTATGTGTGTTGCAGTGAGCCCGAGGGCGTGCCGTCGACGGCGCTGCGCGAGGCGTGCTAGCCGAGTGTGTATGTGTGTTGCAGTGAGCCCGAGGGCGTGCCGTCGACGGCGCTGCGCGAGGAGTGCTAGCCGAGTGTGTATGTGTGTTGCAGTGAGCCCGAGGGCGTGCCGTCGACGGCGCTGCGCGAGGCGTGCTAGCCGAGTGTGTATGTGTGTTGCAGTGAGCCCGAGGGCGTGCCGTCGACGGCGCTGCGCGAGGCGTGCTAGCCGAGTGTGTATGTGTGTTGCAGTGAGCCCGAGGGCGTGCTGCCGTCGACGGCGCTGCGCGAGGCGTGCTAGCCGAGTGTGTATGTGTGTTGCAGTGAGCCCGAGGGCGTGCCGTCGACGGCGCTGCGCGAGGCGTGCTAGCCGAGTGTGTATGTGTGTTGCAGTGAGCCCGAGGGCGTGCCGTCGACGGCGCTGCGCGAGGCGTGCTAGCCGAGTGTGTATGTGTGTTGCAGTGAGCCCGAGGGCGTGCCGTCGACGGCGCTGCGCGAGGCGTGCTAGCCGAGTGTGTATGTGTGTTGCAGTGAGCCCGAGGGCGTGCCGTCGACGGCGCTGCGCGAGGCGTGCTAGCCGAGTGTGTATGTGTGTTGCAGTGAGCCCGAGGGCGTGCCGTCGACGGCGCTGCGCGAGGAGTGCTAGCCGAGTGTGTATGTGTGTTGCAGTGAGCCCGAGGGCGTGCCGTCGACGGCGCTGCGCGAGGCGTGCTAGCCGAGTGTGTATGTGTGTTGCAGTGAGCCCGAGGGCGTGCCGTCGACGGCGCTGCGCGAGGCGTGCTAGCCGAGTGTGTATGTGTGTTGCAGTGAGCCCGAGGGCGTGCCGTCGACGGCGCTGCGCGAGGCGTGCTAGCCGAGTGTGTATGTGTGTTGCAGTGAGCCCGAGGGCGTGCCGTCGACGGCGCTGCGCGAGGCGTGCTAGCCGAGTGTGTATGTGTGTTGCAGTGAGCCCGAGGGCGTGCCGTCGACGGCGCTGCGCGAGGCGTGCTAGCCGAGTGTGTATGTGTGTTGCAGTGAGCCCGAGGGCGTGCCGTCGACGGCGCTGCGCGAGGCGTGCTAGCCGAGTGTGTATGTGTGTTGCAGTGAGCCCGAGGGCGTGCCGTCGACGGCGCTGCGCGAGGCGTGCTAGCCGAGTGTGTATGTGTGTTGCAGTGAGCCCGAGGGCGTGCCGTCGACGGCGCTGCGCGAGGCGTGCTAGCCGAGTGTGTATGTGTGTTGCAGTGAGCCCGAGGGCGTGCCGTCGACGGCGCTGCGCGAGGCGTGCTAGCCGAGTGTGTATGTGTGTTGCAGTGAGCCCGAGGGCGTGCCGTCGACGGCGCTGCGCGAGGCGTGCTAGCCGAGTGTGTATGTGTGTTGCAGTGAGCCCGAGGGCGTGCCGTCGACGGCGCTGCGCGAGGCGTCGGTGCTGCGTCGTTTGCGTCACGAGGGCGTGGTGCGTCTGCTGGACGTGCTCTTGCACGAGGACAAACTGTTCCTGGTTTTCGAGTTCCTGCGGATGGACCTGAAGCGTCTAATGGAGAAGTGCGGCGCGCCGCTCGCTGAGCCGCTCGCGCGCAGCTACACACGCCAGCTGGCTGAGGCGTTGGCCTACTGTCACGCGCGGCTCGTGCTGCACCGCGACCTCAAGCCACAAAACCTGCTGGTGGACGGTGCGGGCCGCATCAAGCTGGCGGACTTTGGCCTGGCGCGGGGTTTCGGTCTGCCGGTGCGTGGGTACACGCACGAAGTGGTGACGCTGTGGTACCGCGCGCCCGAGCTGTTGCTGGGCGCGCGGCTCTACTCCACCGCCGTCGACATGTGGAGCCTCGCATGTATCTTCGCGGAGATGCTACTGGGGCGCACACTGTTCCCCGGTGACAGCGAGATCGATCAACTGTTTCGTGTGTTCCGCGCGCTCGGCACCCCGGGCGCGGCCGCCGGGCCCTGGCCCGCCGCCCGCCGCCTGCCAGACTTCCGTGCCGCGTTCCCGCGCTGGCCGGCGCGTGCCGCCCGCCTCCAGCTCCCGGCTGCAGTGCGGCGCACCTCCCACGCCACACAGTTGTTCGAGGACATGCTGCGCTACGAGCCCGAGCGACGCATCTCCGCGCGCGACGCAGCCGACCACCCGTACCTGCGTGACGCCACACTACACCCGCCCCCCGCACAAGCCCTCGCTGACTGAGTATCGCGCCCGCCGCCCACTCGTGCACCGAACGATTGCACCTTTATTTGTAACTGTTAAGGACTGATATTATTATTTTTACAATATATATATATAGCAAACGTATGTTGTCATTGGTTTTATATACAAACACTGGAGCAGAGAACTGTGCTTAAAACCTTAATACAAACACTCTGGGACTTAGTCAAACATACCTTTCCCCCTCGAGGGGTACTCTAGACCTCTAGGTCCCTCTAGGAAACACGGAATAGTCCGCTTTACAGCTTGCCTTGGTCTAGACTAGACCTAGAGGATAGTAACTAGCTGCGGCTTAAGCCTAAACGTAGTGATTAAATGCTCCTAGAAGCCTACCACCAGAAGTTTCTGCTCGTTGAAGGGTTGAGCGTCACTCAGCTCAGGGGTTACGCGAGAAATTTTGTATTTGTCTATCTATCAAATCCCTCTGTGGCTTCAGACAACAAAAGATTCAAAGTACCCAAAGTTGCTTCTGGAATCACTAAACAGTATAAAATAAAGCCGCTTCCCGCTGTCTGTATGTATGTAAAATAATTTCATATTCAAGACTGCTTCAATATTTTATTTTATTTTAGTTATATCTGTAAATAGCTTCTTGAATTATTGAAATAGGACATTCCATTCAAAAGATATAACAAATTTTAAAAACCACACACAGAAAAATAAACGCCGGGACCCGGACACCAAACTGAAGCATTCAAATAATGTAGTATCAATGTAGTATTGACCGAAGTGCGAGAGAGAGGCTTAGCTATTTTATTTTATGGTTTCGGAAGACCAACAGCCAATAATAAAAGTATAACACAATAAATAGTTTACAGAAAGCCAATTACAGGTCCTCACTATTAAACAATTGAAAATTACAAAGAAAAGCGAAGCACTCACTTAACAGAAGGTTAAACTTGAGTAAATTACGTATACAGTTTTCTTTTCTTTTTTTCTTCTTTTTCTAACAGCGCTAGTAATTTCTACACATTGTACCAATATGATAAATAATAATAATAAATAAATAAAAAATTAATCGCCTAATCGAAAAATGGTTGACTCATTAATCGCCTTGCCAATGCACAGCTCGTGTTGAATAGATCTAAATCTAATGCTTGGCATAAACTGTTGAAGCTGCGACTCGCACTACATATGAATGTATTCCGTCTAAAGTTCCGATAGGTCAGGGGAAGGAAAATAGGATCGCTAGATCTAAGTTGTCTTGTGGGAACACTAAGTGATAGTTGAGATAGGAGCTCAGCGCAGTCTATGGAGTTGGAAGGTACCTTCAAAAGGACCATCATATCCGCAATGGCACGACGTATCTCCAGTGGAAGAAGATGGTGCTTGCTTCTTACAAAATTGTAAGTAGCAACCAGGTCGATAGTGGTCTTTGAGGCGAAAGCAGAGGTACCGAATGAACTTCTTTTGGATTCTTTCCATCCGAAATATGTAAGTAGCATACCTCGGGTTCCTACCTGTGATGCGTACTACTAGATTGCTGCGGACAAATGTACAGTATAGAATTTTCAGGGTTTTGGCCTGAGTAAAATCCTTAGAGTTACGCATCACAAAACCTAGAGCTTTGGAAGCTTTGGCTACTATTTTATCAATGTGCGCATCAAAGATTAGTTTGGAAGTCGTAGAAGACTCCAAGGTCACGGACAATGGATTCTCTGTGTAATTTCTGATCCTTTAAACTGTAGTCGTGCAATATCAGACTACGCTTTCGACTATATGTGACAATACTGCATTTGATAGGATTCAAGTCTAACTGATTGGTTAAACAATAGTTTTCGAGGCGGAGAAGATCAGATTGCAGGTTTTCCGCGTCAGCTGAGGATTTAATAGTCGCATAGATTTTCATGTCGTCAGCAAAACAGAGTAGTCGAGAAGTTTTAAAACAGAGATCGATGTCGTTCACAAAGACTATGAACAGCAAGGGACCTAGTAATGAACCTTGAGGAACGCCGCTTGGTATATTTACCCATCCAGAAAGGTAATTGTTAATAGCAACCGCTTGTGAACGGTTCTTTATATATCGTTCTCTGTGTATGAAATGTAAAAAATAACATAAGAAAAAATTAAACTCCTTAAAAATAAAATACATAAAACAAAGGGATGAAGTGCGAGACGGACTCACGCACCGAAGGTTCTGTGAAGAATATGATTAATAAACTGACTGAAAATCACTATTACTAAATAGTATAAAACAAAGTCGCTTCCCGCTGTCTATATGTATGTATGTCTGTATGCTTAAATCTTTAAAACTACGCAACGGATTTTGATGCGTTTTATATAATAGATAGAACGATTCAAGAGGAAGTTTTATATATATATATATATATATATATATACTAGTTGGATCCCGCAACTTCGTTCGCGTAGACTTTATGATCGTAATAACCGTTCAAAGAATTTCTTTATAAACATCATTGGTAGTTTTCCCTTCGGGGGCCAATATATAAAGTCCTGAAGCGTTACTGACCGCGAGAAAGCAACATAAACTTGGCCGTGTAAAAGCAACCAGATCTCAGTCTACACCGGCAGCTTTCAGTGTCTGTCCCTGCGACTTATTTATTGTCATTGCAAAGCAAATTGTCACAGGGAACTGTGTGCGTTTAAACTAAAATGGGAAATTTTTGGGAATGAGTGAATACGTGGTATAAATACAGTTTCGCCTGCACCACACCCAGTTAGAATTTCAGCTTCGATTATAGAGGCATTTCTCTGCAAAGCACTTACTTTACTTTAGGTCGGGTTTAAGCTATTGAAAATTAGCCCTAAACTGTTTCCGCCTCCACCGCGTGGAGATACACCCAGCTTATGTTATTTATTATATAGGTTCATGTAAATGTTTATGAGGAAAAACTATTATAGATTTTTCTTTAGCCGATTTGTTCTGCTTCCACGTCAAGTATTCCAGGTCTTCGATTTTTATAAACCTACAGAAAGTGCTCAGCACGCACTTTTCTTAAGGCGCTATTTTCATATCTCTCATAATATAACTGTACTGCTAAGGTTCCACGTCAGGTATTCCGATCTTCAAAAAGATGCCCAGGGCCCAGACTCAATAGCTATACATTTAAAAAAGTTTCATTCAAATCCGTTCAGTAGTTCCGGAGATTAGCGTGTACTATTCTGTTACTATTTTTACTTGAAAATATATTCAATATACAGACACTCTGGTTTCGCTGTTCTATTATATTATGTATTGATGAATGATTGATGTATTGACTTTACGACCGTCAGTTATGGATCCCTAACAATTTACAAAAATGTAAATATAGAAATGTAAAACTTTAGATTAAGTAAAAAAATTGAAATTCTAAAAATATAAATGGTGATTTGATCAGAAAAAACTACTTATGTCATGCAAAAAGATACATTTACGTTTTCCACAAAATGTTTAAAGGATAAATGTCCACCCGTGCGAAGCCGGGGCGGGCCGCTAGTATACAATATATGTGCGCTTCGGCTGGACTAATGCTGTATAGTTACAGCCAAGTAAAGCTATAGCTAATTGAGGGAAATGACTAGTGTGAATAATGACTTGGTGCAACTAGTTGTATACGCAAACGTATTGTAGGACGTCCCCTGGCTAGGTGGAAAGACGATTTACGCAGGGTAGCCGGACATGAATGGATGCGGAGAGCAGAGGACCGAAGCGAGTGGCGCATTCTAGGACAGGCCTATGTCCAGTACACACAGAATAAATAACATACAGCACAGATAAACCTGTCCTCCGCTCCCTCCGCTATGCGTTCAATGCGACAGCGAACTTTTCCGGAGACTGCATGGAATTCGTAATGGTCCACAGGAACTACATTCTCGATTGGTGTAAAAAGTAGCCTATCACTGAGCAAGTAATCACTACGTTTATTATAGTAAGTATAGATTTTATAAAGTCAATCTAAAATTTTAAAAACGGACAAGTGCTAGTCTTACTCGCGCACCGAGGGTTCCGTAAAGAATATAAATAATAAACATACTGAAAATAATAACTAAGGTCACCGAACAATTCTCGACCGAACCGTCCACGCAGCACTCAAGTAATAAAGAAAAAAAACTATAGAACTGGTTGTAAGATGTAACGACCATTGCGTCTTAATAAATAAAGCAACTCAGTTGTCAGTGTGGATCAAACGCAAAAAATATACAAGCAATCAATTATGTACGGTGCTATCCTAGCTATTTGTAGGTTCATCACGGTATGAATCGCAAGTATATATAAAAAAAGTGTCAACAACAATTTCACCTGATTTTATGTGACGAGCTTATGTCGATGTCACGTGTTGCTCTAGAAAGTGCCCACTGAGCAAGTAAATAAGGTGCCTGTTGACTCTTAGTTTGAAAATTCCCAACATGTATTCAATTTTGGGCGGAATATCATTGCGTTTTGTAAAATAACTAGCTAGATATTTGTTTCATTTATTGGAAAAGGAGCCTAAGAAACCTTATGTAGCAGGTGCGCATATACTCACGCCTGGCACAGAAAAATAAGTATATTGCTAAGAAAGTCAGTAGTATTGCTTATTTCAGTCGGCTCCTGGTCTAACACGATCTGAAAGTGCAGGTTAAAATGAATTTTAAAACAATCACGGCTAAGTTGAAATTTATTGTAATAGTGTAGCGCACGGAACGGCAACAGCGCGCTCAGCGGCGTCCGTTCGATTATTTTGAATTTTTTGGTGGGAAAATAGTTTTTGGCTTATTACTTTGAATCTAGACAGCTTGGAGATTTGAAATTTTGACTCGCGAATACTCCAATTGTATGGACTTATTTGATCTTTAAAACGAAGTTCTCACGTAGTAGATTCAGAGATACAACATGTGTCAGCCGACGACACGGGTCACCAGCTTACACACGGTATTTCGTTCGTAGATCCAATAGTTTATCAAAGTGATCGTTAATTTTTTTGGCTCTCATTGCTTACATGTGCTTTAAATGCCCGACTATAGTCTAAAGCCCCAACAATTAACTGTAACTGAGTTATGGTTGCTGCTAAATTATGAACGCTAAAGTTTGATTGATCCTAAAATGCCTTAAGAGGGTATGCTGTTGCCAAAGCGCCCATACAAACGTAGTCCAGTCATATTTTGAGTATTAAGCTATGAAAATCTATGAAATTTTCAAGACACAATCTAGAAACAAATATCTGTGTCGGTGGTGAGTCAGATTTTCGTTTAAATATATACTTCCATAGTTACAGGGCGTCAAAGTATTGCATTTTTCGGTAATAAAAAGCCCCAACTTTGAACCTGATTTACAAGAGTATGAATCAATTTAGAACAATTTGGAAAAACCACCGACATCTGAAATTTCATTAGTATACTGTATTTAAAAAATGGTTTCATAATATACTGTATCCTTCAAATGATCCCTAGACTACGAAACATCCAAATAACGGGTGGATCCATCCAAGTAACGCGTAATGTATGCTGTCTCACCGTACGCGCTCGGGTAGGATAGGGCTCGGAGAGGGACAGCTACAAAACAATGCAACCTTGAAACCGACTACGTGGTCTTAGCAACATAGCCTCTTAAAATTTGTCATGCGTAGAATTCTACTAGCTCTATGAGGAAGCTGACGACCCACTCATGTTTTTGAGCACTCTATACCCCATTAGATTGGGGTTGAAGAAGCTATACTCTAAGTATTTTTGTTGTACTCGAGAGACCTAGATCTAGATGCTTTCTCTCGGCATTCTAGCTATTAATGGTTGCCAAGAGCTGGCAATACTGCTTTCAATGCAGTATTTGTGTACATACATACCAACATACATGGTTGTATTGTATATACAATAACATCTCTATTTAGTTTGTGATGTACAATTGTACATAGTAGGGTGCTGAAGAATCGTCTATAATTAATGTGGTTGTTTTAACTTGGTTTGGTTCATAAAATGCGTGAAAATGTTGTTTTTGTATTATAGTGCCAGTGGAATGTAATTGTACTAATGGCACGGTGAGATTCTTAATTAATGCAAATAGCACGGTTGCGGTGCATAAAAGGGGTCGCTAAGGCTGAGGCCTGTGAGCCAATAGACTCATTTGGATAGGGTGCACGATAGCTCCCCCTTTTGTACACCCAGTCACTCATTCTCCAATGAAGCTAGACTAGTAGGAGTAGGCACTGCAGCCAGCAATTCCGCTAAAACTGCTGGGTACTGAGACTAGTTGAATTTCTTTCCAATGCAGATAGGACTGAGTGAAACAATATTGTCGTTATTATATAGCCAATTTAAAGAAATCAAGTGAAAGGATCACATAAAAGTGAGATTATGATTTTACATAAAAACTTCAAAACTGGGAAACTCATCCCAGGTCTGATATCCAGCGAGGTACCTTATGGTACTCTGTTTAGTTGTTGGTAGGGTATTTATAGTCTGGCTAGGTACCACCATGTTACCTAACTCTGCCGAAGCCATAGTGGTCACAGGACCAACAGCATCAAGTCAAAATCATTTGAATAACAACAACAACTGTACATACATACAGATATAAAAGTAGATTTATAGTATTTCATTTACAATATGTGGCTGACTTTAGGCTCCATCATACATTTATTATGGTTTGCTATGTACTGACTTAGGAATAATCATCTCTGAAAACTTAGAATTGTGTGGCCACGATGCTGCAGGTCGAGAGCACATGGGTGGGAGTTTCCTCGGGGACCATGCAACCAAGGAAGTTATATTCATTAATATTCATATTAAACATGTGTTTGTTTAGTTGACAGTGGCATGTCAGCACCACTATCACTCTAATTAGGGTTTTCCTATTCAGACTGAGAAGGGTGCGTGACAGGCGCTTTGAGAGTGATGGGGTGATCTCTCTCGCTTGGCGACAGTCTTTTAGATCAGTCCAGTAAGTCGCGTGTTGTTTAGTAGTCCTTTACATAATCCAGGATGTTAGTTGGTTAAAGGGTATTGGGATTATTGGTTTGGGTCCAAGCACCTCTGTCCCAGCGCCTCTTGCCAGTTCATCTGCTGCGTCATTACCTAGTGAGCCACTGTGTCCCTTTATCTATTGAGGATGATGTTGGAGTTTATGTTGTTGCTTCCCAGTGCCTGTAGGACTGAGGCACTGTCTGAGATTATGCAAATGTTTTGGTCTCGCACATCTCTGGACAGAATGGCATTTGCGGCTCTTGTTATTCCTACACACACTGTAGATAAAGACTAAAGATAGAACTACTCTGGAAGAACGGATAGAGCGAGGGGATATCATTCAGACTTCCAATATTTTAAACAAGCATTATGACAAACAGAATTTTGACAAGATGTTCATAGTGACAGTTATGCCCGTTTGAGAGGACAAATCCTTAAATTGTAAAGGGCCCATCCTGTCACAACAATCCTCACAAACACTTCCTTACTAACAGAGTAGTTAAGAAGTAGGATAAGCTTTCAGATGAGGTAGTCGCTGTGACAAGTGTCAACTCATTTAAAAATAGACTAAGACAGGAAAAATCAAACTGAGCAAGATGATTGAAGTGGATAATAGCTGGATATCAGTCTGTCAATATCAGCTGCCTGCCTGATAATAATAATACAATTGATGAACATTGCAGTCGTGCCGAGTGTAGTCGTGGGTCGCGGTGACATGTCGTCCGGGGGCGGCGCAGGGGGCGCGGGCGGGGGCGGCACGCAGGCGGACGCGGTGCTGCTGTCGCCGCTCACCGAGGACACGTTCGTGCACAACCTGCACGCGCGCTTCCAGCGGGACCTCATCTACGTGAGTGCGAGGTGCGGGGTGGGCCCGCCCCCGCCCCGCATCCTTTACACGTGCCTGCACCTCGTTTCAGACGTGGGTGGGAGAGACGCTGGTGTCGGTGAACCCTGGCCGCGCGCTGCCGCTCTACTCTCCCGAGCTGGTGCGCGCGTACGTGACGCGCCCGCCGCACGCCCTGCCCCCCCACCTGTGCGTACCCCGCCCGCCCCGCGCGCACTCGCCCCTCCACCACGCAGGTACATGAGGCACGCGTGTTACAGGTACGGCGTGGCGGGCGCGGCGTGGCGACGGGCGCGGGACCTGCGCGAGGATCAGTACATCGTCATGACGGGTGAGGGCACCATCGCGACCCATTTTTTTTTAATTTGATGAATTGGAAGTATTAGTCGATTTCGTGAAACATTGTTTTCCACCGACTTCAAAAAAGGAGGAAGTTCTCAATTCGATGTATATGGTTTTTTTTTAAAACATGTTTGTTACCTCAGAACTTTTGACTGATTGAAGCGCTTTGGATGATTATTTTTTATTTGAAAGCTGGTGCTTTCCATATGGTCCCTTTTCAATTTGGTCCAGTTCTGACAATGTCACCCATAAGAAAACAATATAAGTCTTAAATTTGCCTTAACAAAAATCGTCTTTTAGGGTTGAAGTCGGTTTCTAGTTCTGTTTGGACGCGTTAACTTGTGATGAATTGACCAATAACACAGCAATGTTTTGGGTGACGTTTCGTTGCGGTGTCGTGCTCGTTGCTCAGGTGAGAGCGGCGCCGGCAAGACGGAGGCGTCGCGGGTGTGCGTGCAGTGCGTGGTGCTGGCGTCGGGGTGGGGCGCGGGCGGCGTGGGCGCGGCGCTCGCTGCCAGCGGGACCCTGCTAGAGGCGTTCGGGAACGCGGCAACACTACGGAACCACAACGCGAGCAGATACGTGCGTGCGCGAGCGAGAGGGAGCGTGCGGTGCGAGCGTGACGAACCCGCTCTCACATGTGTATGTGTGTGTGCGCAGGGCAAGCTGGTGGAGGTGGAGGTGGACGCGCGCGGAGAGCTGCGCGGGGGACACGTCACCCACTGTGAGTGTACTGAGTAGTGTCGTGGGGGTGCGGGGTCGCGGGGCACACATGAGTACATGCACGATGTAATGCCGGTGTCCTTGTTTCATGCAGACATGTTGGAACAGGTGAGTCGTTGCAGTGATCATACAGGACGTGTTACGTGCAGAGGTGCTCTCACGTGTTGCTGCGTAAACAATTTTTTATTTTTAGGGTTCCGTACCTCTAAAGGAAAAAAGGAACCCTTATAGGATCACTGTGTTGTCTGTCTGTCAATACCTTTTTTTCTCAGGAACGCGTGAAGGTATTAAATTGCAATTAATACTGAAGACGCAAGTCTATAGGAGTATCCACTGCCCACCGCGAAAACCGTATGTTTAATGGTCGAATAAGTTTATAAATATATAAGATAGATAGAATATCTACGTGGATAAATGGATACATAAATAGGTATTTGTTATATCACAAAACATTGTATTTATACCCGAGCAACGCCGGGTTTCGCTGCTAGTTTTCCATAAAACTTCACACCCAATGGTTGTGTTTCTGTGCGTTTCAGGATAATAGGGAAAACTAATACAATTATTTATTGCATTGTGATCGGTCCTTGATAGTGTGCCAAGCGCAATTAATTAGACGACGTTTTTCAGGGGGTGGGGGGTGGCGGGTGGCAGTCACGTTCAACGATTCCGTTACCTGCTAGCAACAGTATACATGTAGTATTGAAGATAGATAGGTACCTATAGAAGATATACACACATGTCGATGCTTCATGTATAGGCACGACGATTCTTCACGTTTATATTTTTCACAAGATACATTTTTATTCTGTGGACCAATTTTGATGAAATAAAAGATATATGTTGCTCAGGACGCGCCTCCTTTACTAGACAAACTACACTCCCTACATCATATGAACATACACGTAGATTCTAGTTTTATTATAGTACAGGTTACTCATATTCAATACTCGATGCGCGAGTCTGACTCGCACTTTACCGGTTTTTTTATTATTGGAATATATAAACAAACCGTCTTATTATCCTTTAAGCTAATTTAAAACTTAATTCTAGACATTCAGTTTCAAGTCTACCATTATGGTTGTTTTTTAAATGTGGCTGCCAAACTGTCTATAGCCTTGGCTAAAATTGCACGCAAAATTGTTCACTAATTTGGCACTCTAGAGCTTAACCGGTGTGGTGCAGTGGCAGATTGTTTCACTCTTTATGGCTTGCACTCTGGGTCCTAACCTAACCTAACCCGGGGAAGAAATGAAGTGTTTGTTTATTTTTGAAGAACTCCCAGATATGGATAATTTATGACAGATTAATTTGGAGCTCTCTTTGGCGCCATCTACCGGGTCCTTTAAGTACTCAGCTGACAGACGACTCTGAAAGTCCCTCATTGTAACAGCTCTTCTGTCTTGATCATCTCGCTCGTTGGTGAGTATAGTGTGTGTGTGTGTTTCAGAGCCGCGCGGCTGGTGTGCGTGTGTGTGAGGGGGAGCGCAACTACCACGTGCTGTATCAGCTGTTGGCGGGCGCCGAGCCAGCCCTGCTCAGTGAGTATACCGCGCGGCCTGCGCGCGTGCGGTGCGGCACCGTGTCACGTGTGTGTGTGTGTGTGTGCAGAGAGCCTGCGCCTGCAGCGGTCGTGGCGGGAGTACCGCGTGCTGCGGGCCGCCCGTCCCCCGCCGACCCCCGCCGCCGCCGCCGCGACCCCGCCCCCGCGCGGGGCCCGGGACGACGCCGCCCACTTCGCATTCACCACGGCACGTGACCCTTGTACAAGTGTCGTCAGTAGCAATGTAGTTAGGACTAGACTCAGTCAATATAGTTGGTATGTCATCGCTGGCAAGACGCTCTCATTAAATACTTTCTTTAGACGCGGAGGTAATTTGGACGAAAAGATATGCCGTAACTTCCCGAACGCTGCCCAGCCGAGTTGGATTCTTCGGTTGACCTCTTTGTCGAAGTTGGACCTGCCTAGTTGAACGATCTGTTCCAGGTATACATATTCGTCCACAACTTCGATTGTAGTGTTCCCAACCACTACCGGCATAGGTGCAACATGGACATTTGACATGATTTTCGTCTTGTCCATGTTCATTTTCAAACCTACCTGTTGGGAAACTGTTGAGGTCATTGAGCATTGCGTTCAGATCCTCCAAGGATTCTGCCGTTATGACTATGTCATCGGCAAATCGAAGGTGAGTGATGTAGTCGCCGTTGATGTTGATGCCCAGTCCTTTCCAGTTCAGAAGCTTGAAAACATCTTCCAGTGCAGTGGTGAAGAGTTTCGGGGATATAACGTCACCCTGTCTTACACCTTTCTGCACTTGGATCGGTTTCGTGCATTCATCCTGTACTGTTCTTTGTAGTTGTATAAGTGATTTTGCTTTATTTGTGTCAGTTACAATATTGTTTGACGCGTGCTCAGCTGAGCAAGCTTGTTAGTGATATGTTTTGCTACGTATATGCGGAAACTTATACTTAGTTTTAAATATGTTCAACTATATTGTATGTAAAAAACTGATGGTTTTCCTGAAAATGTAAAAGAAAACATAAAATAATATTGATGTTGTTGTCTGTCAGGCGGCCATGGAGACGCTGGGCCTGTGCGGGGACGAGCGCAGCGCCGTGCTGCGGACGCTCGCCTTCCTCCTGAAGCTGGGCAACGTGTGCTTCGAGCCCGACACCAACCTGGACGGGTCGCTGGGCGCGCGCATC
The DNA here is from genome assembly GCA_910589575.2 of Carcina quercana. NCBI lineage: Eukaryota > Metazoa > Arthropoda > Insecta > Lepidoptera > Depressariidae > Carcina > Carcina quercana. The sequence continues at coordinate 89,155 of OU342436.1, forward strand.
ACCGCGCGCCACGGTATGCGTCACACACAGGTTCTCGGTGCGCACGCGCTCTATAGTTCATCATCGTGACTGTGCTCTCGTATATGATACAATAAACATTCCGCCGCCATGCAAGTACCGACCGACGCAACATGGGAACACGAGGGGCGCTGCAGTCTACCTGCACCGAGATGGTTAATGCATGAAAAGTATTTTATATCAAATTAAATATGTCAATAAATACATTGAATGGATTGACTGAAACATTTCTCGCAGCAATTGTTTCATTGCGCACTCGGCGGTATAGGGTTGGGTTGTTTACGAAAAATCCGTGAATTCCTATTGTCGAGTGAACACGTGCGACAGAGAGGTCCCAGTGACCATCCCATGCGATAGAAGAGAACACAGCATTGCAGCCAAATTAATTTTTACATTGTTAATTAGTCATATTCTTGAATTGAAAAATTTTAGTCAACCCATTCAATATATTTATTGACACATTTAATTTGATATAAAATACCTATCTTCCATTACCCTATCATCATGAGCTGGGAAACGTCCACTGCTGGACATTGGTCTCCTCCAGGGTATGCCACATTGACGACTCCCCGCGACCTTAACTAGGTACATCCAGTAGTGCCAAAATGAAAACTTGAGCGCAACTCCCCTGGATTGAATATGTTGTCAGATAGTGCCTTGCGACCACTGCACGAGCACCGATACTGGCGACGGGTGGACGCGCACGTCTCCGTCAGCTGCAACGTGTACACTCTAGAGCTGGTACACTCTGGTAGAGCGTCAGTCCTTCAACAATCGAGGTCTGGCCAATGTGTAAGGGCGTATAGGGGGTTTACAATAGCCTAAATGCACTCAACACAATGAGTTACTCGTACAATTTGTTGTTTGGAATTTATGTACGAATGATAAAAATCATTATTTTTCTTTTCGGTGAAGGAAAACACCGCGAGGAAACCTGCACACTGAAATTCAAAAGTGTGTGTGAAGTCTACCAATGCGCACTGGTCCCGCGTGGTGGACTGTGTCCCATACGTATATAGGCTGTTCATTCTGAAGTCCATCACACAAGCTATCTGTTGTATGTTACGTGATATGTACGTGTCTGCGTGTAGAGTTGGAGGATGCGTGCGCGCTGCAGGGAGTGTGTGCGGTGCAGCTGGCGGGGGCGCTGTGCGGCGGGGGCGGCGGCGGGGGCGATGCAGAGTGGGCGTCGTGTCGCCGGGACCGGCTGCTGGGGGCGGTGTACTCCCGCCTGTTCACGTGGCTGGTGTCTCGGGTGAACGCGTCGCTGGGCTCGTGCGGGTCGCGGGGGGTGTGCACGCTCGCCATCGTGGACGTGTACGGCCTCGAGTCGCTGTCCGACAACGGCCTGGAGCGGCTCCTCATCAACTACGCGGCGGAGCGCGTGCACGCGTGCGTGGAGCGCGCCGCGCGCCGCACCCACACGCTGGCGGTGCTGGAGGGGGTGAGCACCGCGCACCCGGAGAACACCCCAGTAACAACCGACACGGTCAGTACCCAGTCAGTCAATGCAACATATATACTCGTACCCGTACACCGTGCGATATACCTTTGTAGGGGCGCATACGTCACAGTATGCTGACTTGACGTTTTGGACTCGGGGCTCGCCAGTCGTTCCCCGCGCCCCTAGCCGACCACGCGCGCACAGCGCTATATTATTGCGTCATACATTATTCTCGTCTAATCTAAGACAAATGTGTAATATCTGAATAAATAACGTATTGTTTCGTGAACTGAGTATCGTGGTTTGTTTTGATCATCTCCTCTCAAAACACAGACTAATTTGTGCAGTTAAAGAACACGTGACAACTAAATAAACAGACTTTATATTGGTGACCCGTTTTAGTGAACTGTTCCAGTGTTGTACATACTCAGTTCCACGCTATTAGGGGGCGACTCACTTTCGGTTGGCTAGGTAGGCTATATTAGATATATAACTACCTTTTTTATCACCGCGCGTGTAAAAATGGCGGAAGAGAATAAGGAGGTCAAAGGAATCTCCGTCGACGCACGCGTACCGGACTTCTGGACGGATCAACCGGAGCTGTGGTTCCTGCAGTACGAAGCTGCTGTTTTGCCGCAGCATGCCAGTGATGCCGCACAGTTCCAGCTACTTGTCACGAAATTGGGCAAGCAAGTGTTACCTCAGGTAACGGACATCCTTCAGAAGCCGCCGGAAAAGGAGAAGTACAAGGCAATCAAAGCAAGGTTGTTGAGCGTCTATCAGGAGTCAGAGGATAGAAAAATACAGAGGCTCGTTGGAGAGATGCAGCTTGGTGAGCAGAAGCCTTCTCAGTTGCTTAGATGTATGCAGAACCTGGCTGGCACTAGCTTCCAGGATAACGCGCTCAGAACGCTATGGCAAGGCCACCTACCGGTTGCAGTCAGAACGGCGTTAGCAGCCTCCAGTGTAACAGCTTTGACGGAGTTGGCAGCGATGGCCGATAGGGTTATGGAGAGCCTGAAGCCAGTAGAAGTAGCAAGCGTGTCGACCGGAAGTAGCGAAGAGAGCAGTGTTACAGCAAAGATGGAGGAGCTCAGCATTGAAGTGGCGGAGCTGCGTAGAGAGAGAAGACGCTGGAATGAGGATCGCCGCGTCAGGACACAGTTCCGCAAGGACTACGATACACAGCAAGGACGACCGCCGGGCAGGAAGCTGTGTTATTTTCATCAGCGTTTCGGAGCAAAGGCTTTTAAGTGCAGGAGTCCTTGCAGCTGGAAAGGAAAAGTCAACCAGGGAAACTAGAAGCTGTGCAGTCGACGACGGGACCCTGCATAGGCAATGTTAATCGCCGTCTATGTGTGCAAGACAATAATAGTGGTCAAAGTTTTCTTATTGACACAGGAGCGAACGTGTCAGTGATACCTGTTGGTGTAGTTAGGCGTAAAGCTAGTTGCGACAAAAGCGAGTATAATCTATACGCCGCAAACGACACGCGTATAAATACTTATGGTACAACTTGTATGAATATTGATTTGGGTTTAGGTAAAATTTTTAAATGGACGTTTATTATTGCAGGCGTCAAGCAACCCATAATCGGAGCGGATTTTCTAAGCCATTATGGTTTGCTTGTCGATCTTAAAACAAAAAGGCTTATCGATAATTATACTAAAAAAAATATAATTGCAAGTGTCGTAAATAGTTCTGTATCATCAATCAAAACTGTAGACGAATGCCACCCATATAGTAAATTACTAAATGAATTTCCAGATATAACAAAACCAATTTCGTTTAAGGAGACTCCACAGCATACAGTGAAACATCACATAGAGACCACGGGGCCACCGGTGTTCGCACGGGCACGTCCGCTGCCACCGGACCGCTACAAAAAGGTTAGCGATGAGTTTAAAAATATGCAGGAAATGGGCATCTGCAGACCATCAAAGAGCTCGTGGGCGAGTCCTTTGCACGTGGTACCTAAGAAAAATGGAGATATACGTCCTTGTGGTGACTACAGGCAGCTGAACGCTATAACCAAACCAGACAGGTACCCCATTCCCCGTTTAGGCGATTTCACATACATTTTGGCAGGTAAGAAAATTTTTTCGTCAATCGATGTCAACAGGGCCTATCATTTTATTCCAATTAATCCGGCGGATATCGACAAAACCGCGATTATCACGCCCTTCGGATTATTCGAGTTCACGAGGATGACCTTCGGACTTCGGAATGCGGCCCAGACCTTCCAGCGCTTCATGAATCATACCGTTTTAGAAGGGCTAGATTTTCTATTCAGCTATATTGATGACATCATCATCGCCAGTGACAACGAGGAACAGCATCGAGAGCACCTGCGGCTACTTTTCGAGCGGTTAAACAGGTTTGGTATAACGATCAACTTGGCGAAAAGTTGTTTTGGAGCTGCCGAATTAGATTTCGTTGGTTTCCGCGTCACTTCCAATGGGATACGGCCTTTGGACGATAAAGTCAAAGCCATCTGTGACTATCCGAAACCAAAGAACATCAATGAACTTCGTCGGTTCTTAGGAATGGTAAACTTTTACAGGAAACACATCCCACAGGCGGTAAAAAGTCAATGTATTTTAACAAAATACCTAAGTAACGCCAAGAAGAACGACAAAACACCCATTGTGTGGACACCGGATGCGGAATCAGCATTTCGAGAATGTAAGTCGCAACTGGAGAACGCTGCGACGTTATCGTACCCGAGCGCGGACGCTACGTTGGCGCTAATGACCGACGCGTCGGACACGTGCATAGGGGCAGTTCTACAACAAATGGAAAAAGGTTTGTGGAAGCCTCTTGGGTATTTCTCTAAGGAGTTGACGACACCGCAACAGCGTTATAGTACGTATGATCGAGAATTATTAGCCATTTATTCTGCCTTAAAATATTTTAGAAAAATATTCGAAGGCAGACCGCTGGTCATATATACGGACCACCGACCGCTAGTACACGCGTTCTCAAGATCAAAATCAGCTACTGACGCGGAGACGCCGAGGCGTACAAGGCAGCTATTGTTCATTAGCGAGTTTACAACCGATATTCGGCATGTACAAGGTAAACACAATAGTGTGGCCGATGCCTTATCGCGTGTAGCGACGATTTCATGCCCAGCACCATTAGATTTGGAACGGCTGGCCGATTCGCAGAAATTGGACACCTACATTTCGCAAAGACGTCATACAGACGACGGCACCAGCGTATGCATTAAAAGCATATTTGTGCCTACATGTGACCACGAGTTGTATTGCGAAATATCAACATCGACCGCTCGACCCTACCTACCTAAGGAATTTAGGCGTCAGGTATTTGATAATTTGCACAACTTAAGCCATCCAGGAATTCGAGCTTCACGCAGATTGGTTGCGAAAAGATATTTTTGGCCGGGTATGAACACAGACGTAGGTAAGTGGGCCAAGTCTTGTATTAGGTGTCAAAAAGCAAAGATCGGTAGGCATACAATATCAGAATACGGAGCTTTTAAACAGGCAGAGCGTTTCGAACACTTACATGTTGATATTGTCGGACCTTTACTCACGACTGAGGAAGGGTATAGATATCTTGTCACCATGATCGACAGAGGTACGCGCTGGCCGGAAGCAGTACCGATAAAGGATATTACGGCGGAAACTGTCGCTAAGGTAATATATGATAACTGGATCACGCGATACGGTTGTCCTTGCCGAATAACAACGGATCAAGGGCGGCAATTCGAAAGCCAGTTATTCACCGATTTGATGAAGTACTTAGGGGTCGAAAAGGTAAGGACCACTAGTTACCATCCACAGGCTAACGGCATCGTGGAACGCTGGCATCGCAGTTTCAAAGCAGCGATGATGGCTCGCCTAGACTCAAGGTCATGGGTAGACGAACTCTCAACGGTGTTATTAGGACTTCGCGCTGCGGGACGTAGCGACAACGGCGTCAGTGCAGCCGAATATACGTTCGGCAAGCCGTTACGATTACCAGGTGACTATTTTTCAACAGGTAATTCTGTACATGGTGGCTCAGGTGGTGTCCTTGAGAACGTACGCGAAGCAATTAGCAGGCTCAGACCTATCGCTATTAATCATCATTGTAACCAAAACTGGTTCGTGCATCGAGATTTAAAATCTTGCACACATGTGTTTGTCAGAGATGATGCAGTTCGGAAGCCTTTGAAAACCCCGTATGATGGTCCTTTCGAGGTCATTAAAAGAGGTTCGAAAGTTTTCGAACTGCAGCTACCAAACAGGCGGGCAAATATCTCTATCGATAGACTGAAACCGGCATACGTTCTTAATGATTCGGAAAGCACGGTTGCGCCACCAAGTACAGAAATCAAGACGGGTTCGGAAGCAGTGCACGGCAATGTACGCGGTGATAGACCACCGCTGCAGAAAACGCGCAGTGGACGCGTAACAAAGATGCCAGCACGTTTCTAGTAATTAAGGTCATACTAGGTAAGCAAAATAGTTTAAGCATGTGCGTACTTTATTGCAATTTCTTTTAATCTTAAATTTATTTGGTAAAGCAGCGGTGACACACGCCTAAAATATAATCATATTTAAAATATAAATTTACACCTACTTAAAATAAATTGCAATGGGACAATATAACACTAAGAACGAAGAAGTAAACATCGTCAACCAGCAGATGAGTCAACAGGTTGAGGACCTCAAAGGCAAAACGGAATTCGTTGGAATTATGATTATAGGAGCTATAATTGTTTTCACAATCATTATGTGTTGGCTATGTTTACTACGTTGCAAGCAGTGTACGGGAAAGTGGATCAGACGAAGAGTGAGTGCTGTAGTTGGTAAGGCCATCGAGACGCAGGAGCTGTCTGCAGTACGCACAGAGCAGCCCACACCCACTAAGGCGATATTTTCATAAGTGTTTTAGCATTTACTTATTTTTCTCACTTTAGTTCACAAATATTACTTACGTTTTAATAAAAGGCATTTCGTTCACAGTTTGGTAAAAAATATATATTTGATCTAGTATATAAGAACTTGATTGTTTAAATTTAATAATGTACAAACAGTAATGTATATTGCCAGCAATGTATACTTAATGATTTAGCATGAACATTGAACTGTTACAGAGTCATGATGTAAGCAAAGCTATCATCTTACGCATTGTTGTTGTAGGTTTATCGCAGCGCATTCTTTGTTTGTATCGAGTCATATCTTAGTAGTTATAATTTGGTTTGTGATTTCAAAATTTATGTATTTTTCATCGTACCAAATTCTAGGGGGGTGTGATGTAGGGGCGCATACGTCACAGTATGCTGACTTGACGTTTTGGACTCGGGGCTCGCCAGTCGTTCCCCGCGCCCCTAGCCGACCACGCGCGCACAGCGCTATATTATTGCGTCATACATTATTCTCGTCTAATCTAAGACAAATGTGTAATATCTGAATAAATAACGTATTGTTTCGTGAACTGAGTATCGTGGTTTGTTTTGATCATCTCCTCTCAAAACACAGACTAATTTGTGCAGTTAAAGAACACGTGACAACTAAATAAACAGACTTTATACCTTCCATTTGTGAATATTTACAACAAATGTACGTTGCGGGGGTCGTCGGCCATGTTGCAGGAGCTGGATGTGGTGCTGCTGGCGGTGCGCTGCGAGAGCGTGTCGGGCGAGGCGGGGGGCGCGGGGACCATTCTGTCTCGGGTGTCGCGGGCGGGGTGCGTGCAGGCGCTGCCGCCCCATCACTTTGTAGTCTCCCACCACGCGGGCCCCGTGCTGTACGACGCTCGCTCGCTGCTCGCGGACCACAGGGACGCGGTGAGCGTGCGCGCGCAGGCGGCGCTGGGGAGTGCGCGGGACCCCCTGCTGGCGGCGCTGTTCGCTCGCGGGGGCGTCGCCTCCCCTCGCCGCGCTCCCGGCGCCGGGCTCGCGTGCCGTCAGCGCGCCCTGCTCGACGCGCTCGCCCGCCGGCTGGAGTCTGGGTGCGTGCGGGCGGTGCGGTGCCTGCGCGCGCACACAGACATGCGACCACGACGCTTCGACGCAGCCCTCGTGAGACAACAGGTGCGCGCGCACGGGTGAGTAGCGCACCTGGATAGCGGCGCGCCCCGCGCACCCCGCGCACCGCCGTGGCAATGAGCATCGCTTGTGACGTGGCGTGGCGTGGCGTCTACAATTAAGTACAGTAAGACTGTTTGTTTCTATATTTCAATATAAAACAAGAATAGTAAAGTTCCTTATGGTTAAGAATTTTGTCAAACGTTTTTTCTAGAATGTTGTTTTACGGGGTCGGGCAGACAGTAACACGTGTGCTGTGCGTGTGTGTTGTTAGGTTGTTGGAGCTGTCGCTGCTGCGTCGGTGCGGGTGGGGGGAGGCGCTGTGTGCGCGCGCGCTGCTCCGCCGGTACGGCGTGCTGGGCGGCGGGGCGCGCGCGGCGGGGGGCGGGTGCCCGGTGCGCGCCGCGCGCGACCTGCTGCGCGCGCTGCCCCTGCCCCCGCAGGAGTTTGCGTTCGGCCGCACGCGCGTGTTCGTGCGCAGCGCACGCACTGTGAGTATACAGTACATTAGAGCGAGTGCGAGGGACTCCTTACTCCTCCTTGATACACACACACACACACAAACTTGATGTTGACACACATGTGGAGGGTATGCAGTCCGATGGACCTGATGAAGTTAGTTTTACAAACGAGTAGACGAATAGACACGAGTTTGTAAATACCAATTCCGCGCACATGTCATAAGACGTATTCTATTTATATTTATTTTATTTATTTATTGTTATTTCGAACAAAGAAACACTGTAAGTAATCACACAATAACAACAACTTAAAATATCAGAAGTGCTCCTTCAGTGACAGGACAGGACACCGCCGCCGCCGCGTGCGAACAACACATGAAACAGAACACAACACAACACCACACGCACACGCATTGGGTATCCAATGCCTGCGCCAAGTCTACTCGTACAATCGCTGCAATTGTTATTAAATTATGGTCGTGGCTTATAACTATGTGCTCTGTTAGCTTTGCAATAGCATCTCCCGTCCCTACGCCTCGTCTAAAGCCGGATTGGTCTTTTGATAGCAAGTCTTCCATCAATCCACTTAACCTTAGTTTGACAATTTTTTCAACTATTTTGTAAGTAGTTGGTAACAGCGATATGGGTCTGTAATTCGTTAAATGTTGCTTCGATCCTTTTTTAAATAATGGTATGACAACAGCTTTTTTCAATCGATGTGGTAAAGTTCCTCTTTTAAAACTGAGATTTATTATGTAAGCTAAGGGACAAGAGATATGTCGTTTAATTGTCTTAAGGACTTTAGATGTGATACCAGAAGAGTTCGTGTTTTAGGGTCTCTTATATGTTCATCCACCTCACTTGGAGTTGTAGGTCTAGGTCAGCTCTCAGCTGTCTAAGCGGCTGCGTGCCAGGTTGTGCCGTGCCGCGCGAGGTGAAATACTCATTTATAGTCAATTATATTACACTATTTCCTTGTCTTAGGATACAGTTTTAGAAAACGCTGAAATACGGATTTGTTATATGTCTCTTTACTGACATCGTTAATTCCTTGTATTTTTATTTAATTCGCATTTTTTCTGTATTTCTTTTTACCCATTTTTTTTCATTGAACCTTTTATGCTCGTAACGTTTTTTCTTGTCGCTTTTTCCCCGATCGATATTTTTCTCTAATTTTTTTTTCGGAAGACCAACAGCCAAAATAACAGTATAACACAATAAATAGTTTACAGAAAGCCAATTACAGGTCCTCACTATTAAACAATTGAAAATGAAACACTTAACAGAAGGTTAAACTTGAGTAAATAACGTATACAGTTTTTTTTCTAACAGCGCTAGTAATTTCTACATTGCTGGAACAATATTCTACCGAAATATGACTGTTTTTAGTTGGCATTCCGAAAAAATTTTTATTAAATCAGAACAATGGCCTGTCCAACAAACATGGACATTCAATCAAGTGCAATCACTCACTCAACTCAAGATGTACGATCCTATATGAAACAATTAAAGCGTAACTCGGCTCATTGCAATAACCTAATTCATTTTGTTGTAACTGTTAGTGTACATAACATGAGTGTCGGTGCAGGTGTGGGAGTTGGAGTCGCTGCGTGCGTCGCGCGTGTCGGCCCTCGTGCGGAGCGTGCAGCGCGCGTGGCGTGCGCGGCGGGGGGCGCGGCGAGAGCGTGCGGCGCGCGTGCTGCAGCGGGCGTGGCGCGCGCGCGCGAGGAGGCGGCGAGCGGCGGGCGTGGTGTGCCGCGCGTGGAGGACGGGCGCGAGGCGGGTGTGGCTGCGGGGGCTGGCGGGGGCGCTGCGCACGCACGCGGGGCACGCGTCCCCCGCGAGCACCGCGTGGCCTGCGTGCCCGTGGCCGGCGCTGCTGGGGCGCGCGGACGAGGCGCTGCGCGCGATGCACCACCGCTGGCGGTGTGCGATGTACCGGCGACGCTTCGACCAGACGGCGCGAAACCGCATGCGCGAGAAGGTGACGTGCAGCGCGCTCTTCTCTGGACGCAAGTCGTCGTACGCGCGCAGCGTGGCGCACCCCTTCGTCGGGGACTACGTGCGCCTGCGCGCCGCGGACGCGTGGGCGCCGGACGACCGCGACCGGTACGTGGTGTTCGCGGACGCGGCGCGCGTGGAGGGGGGCGGCGGCGGCGGCGGCGCGGGGGGATGGGTGGTGGCGGTGTCGACGCATGCGCTGCTGCTGCTGGAGGCGCGCTCGCTGCGCGTGCGTCGCCGCGTGCCCGCCGCGCGCGTCGCTCTGCTGGCGCTCTCCCCGCACGACGATGACGTGCTACTGGTGCGCGTGCAGCCGGTGACGTATCCGTGTATTGTGTTAACTTGTGTATATGCACGATGTGTCGCAGGCGTGAGTGTTGTGTGTGTGTGTGTGCAGTGCGGCGGGGGCGGGGGCGGCGGGTGCGAGGGTCACCGGGCGCGCGTCGCCGGGTGCCTGCGAGCGGTGAGTGTGCCCCGGCACCGGTGGCCGGCGGTCATCGATCACGCGATATACGTTCAAGCCTCATGGTCCGTATATTTATTTCTGTTTCTGTGAGCGGAGAGATGTGGAGGGGTGAGCCTTTGTATTTATTTATTTATTTATTTATTTTATTTAAGGAAGATCAACAGCTAGTAATACAGAGTATAAATAAATCATAAGAAACAGAAAGCCAATAAGAGATCTCCACAGATAGATACAAATTAAATAGTAAGAATATCAGGTTCAGCACAAAAAATAAAGTAGTACAGAAGTTTTAGAATAAGAATGGTAGGATTACAGTACAGATACAGAGAGTAAACTAATAAATGAACAATTAGTATATTAGTTATACAAAGTATTCAACAACAAACAACACTGTTGCAGTTTATTTTCCTTTAATGTTTTATTTATTATAATTTTATTATTATTTATCATATTTTACGTAGGTACTACGTAATTTACTTAAGTTTAACCTTCTGCTAAGTGCTTCACTTTTCTTTATAATTTTCGATTGTTTATTGGTGAGGACCTGTAATTGGCTCTCTGTCAACTAGTTGTTGTGTTATACTGTTATTATTAGCTGTTGGTCTTCCGGAACTATAAAATAAAAATAAACAATGAGTGGCACTTGTAAAGAAAGTTAAAATTAAGAAGAATGCGTGATGAGATATGTGTAAGAAAGCGGAGACAATGCCCTCGTCCGCACGCGCCAGCAGTGGCAGCGCCGACGCCGACACGTCACCGATCAAGTACCTACTCGTATGCACACAAACAAACATTGGATGCTTTAATTGTATTTAAGTGTATTCATTAACGTGTAGCAAGCCAACACACGAGACAGTGTCGGGGTGCTCTAGCGCATGTAACATTGTTACGATGAGACTGACTGTTGGGCTGACAGACAGACAGACAGACAGACAGACATACATATTATACACAAGTGTTCACATATTTTATTTCTAATTGGAGTTCTGTTTCCATTTATTAGTCATCTACTCGTAGTGCACGTGTCGGACGCAGCGTCAATGAAATATTCCTCATAAAATTATGATTATTAGACGGAAAAAAAACAATCTCAACTCAGTTCCCTTTGATTCATTTTTTACCCTACCTACATCATTGAATGTATGTGAAAACATGTCAGCAGTGTAATTGTATGTGTGTAGGAGAGCGGTCGCCGCTCGTGCCGCGGGGACGTGCTGCTGCGGACGTGCCACGTGCTCGAGCTGGCGACCAAGCTGTTCCTGGTGGTGCAGAACGCGTGCGGCGCACCGCCAGACGTGCTCGTCGCAAACCAGTGCGTACCTACCTCCCACAACCATCGACCAGTACCTACCTCCCACAACCATCGACCAGTACCTACCTCCCACAACCATCGACCAGTACCTACCTCCCACAACCATCGACCAGTACCTACCTCCCACAACCATCGACCAGTACCTACCTCCCACAACCATCGACCAGTACCTACCTCCCACAACCATCGACCAGTACCTACCTCCCACAACCATCGACCAGTACCTACCTCCCACAACCATCGGCCAGTACCTACCTCCCACAACCATCGACCAGTACCTACCTCCCACAACCATCGGCCAGTACCTACCTCCCACAACCATCGGCCAGTACCTACCTCCCACAACCATCGGCCAGTACCTACCTCCCACAACCATCGACCAGTACCTACCTCCCACAACCATCGACCAGTACCTACCTCCCACAACCATCGACCAGTACCTACCTCCCACAACCATCGACCAGTATCTACCTCCCACAACCATCGACCAGTACCTACCTCCCACAACCATCGACCAGTACCTACCTCCCACAACCATCGACCAGTACCTACCTCCCACAACCATCGACCAGTACCTACCTCCTACGGGTACTGCCCGATGCCCTAGAATCCTGAAATTTGTTGTAAACAACAACATCGGATATGTAATGTGTGAAAATAATGCTTTTAATTAACTTAAAAAATTCACAGTAGTAGTACATATGTTAAACTTTGAAGGAAAACGATCGTGACTAAGATTACAGGTTACCGAGTAATAGGCGAACAAATTATAAAATATACTTCGAGTGTTCAAAACATAAATTTCGTACAAATTTCATTCACAATCATTTTTTATAAAACCAGTTCAACTCCGGAACGCGAATAAGGGTTCCCATCTACGTAAAAATATATTGAGCTGTACAGACTGCTCAGCAACGAGGCTACAAACCAACGGCACTCTGCAGTCAGTCTGTCTTGTCCTATGTCGGCCAGCCGTGCCTCATCATTTCGTGCGCCACAGGTGCGAGGCGCTGCTGGAGGGCGAGCTGGTGGCCGTGGTGTTCCACGCCAGTGCGGGGGTCGGGGCGCGCGTCGTCCGACGCGGCGCGCGCATCGACGTGCTGCTGTGACGAGGTGGGGCGCGGGGTGTCCCTACATGCTGCTGTGACGAAGAGAGGCGCGGGGTGTCCCTACATGCTGCTGTGACGAAGAGAGGCGCGGGGTGTCCCTACATGCTGCTGTGACGAAGAGAGGCGCGGGGTTTCTCTACATGCTGCTGTGACGAGGTGGGGCGCGGGGAGTCCCTACATGCTGGTGTGACGAAGAGGGGCGCGTGGTGTCCCTACATGCTGCTGTGACGAAGAGAGGCGCGGGGTTCACTAGCGTAGGTACTAGAGGCACGCTGGTGGTGGATAGTAATATACTTATAGACTAGTGTAGCGACGAGCGCGCTCAGACAAATAACTTGCAATGTTACGTTTTCGACTTATCATTATTCATGAAGTTTTATTGTTTTTAATAAAATTTAAGGATGTTTTCAATGGATGTGTTTACTTTGTGCACCTACTGTCAATAATCCGTCCGATACTACTGTCCGTGCGTCTCTCACAGGGCAGTGGCTGCCAACGTAATAGGGAGACACTTGAACCTTGAACCAGTGTGTAATAAATACAGCCGTTATAACTATACAAGTTAAAAACTGTAATAAGTTCTGGATACAAGACACTCCCGTCTATTATTGCTCGATATTACGTAACACTCGCACGGCGCACACTTGGCCGGTTTTGGTTACAACAGCTTTTCATCACCAGTCCAACAACAGTAACTGTCAAGATATGGTCGTTTAAAATTTTTCGTCATCTGTCGTCTGATTGTTCGAAATAAAGGTTTCGTCAAGTCAAGAGCTTTCATTTTGGTAGACATCGCCAGCCTACGATCAGCAGTTCCCGAGATGTCTATTTCAACAGCTGTCATTAGTAATTATTATTGATTTAATGAGAATAATAAATGTGCTTTTGTTTAGACAAGCCAACAGGAAACAAACGTTTCGGGACCATAGAGTTTAAGAAACGATAGTCCAGTTGCTTAACTGAATCAACAACAAAAAAGTCCTAGTGTCAGTCGGACCACACGGCCAGAGCGTATATATGGGAAAAAGTATAATTTATAATGGGAATAATTTGGAACGGCTAACACTAAAAAATGAACAGATGACGGGCAGACAATTTATTAGTATAGTAGGTACGAGTCATGAGATTGCGGACATCACGATGCGACGCAGGCGCCGGCCACGCTCACTTGATGCTGCAGGCGAAGTGCGCGCGCAGCACCCGTGCCGGCCACGCTCACTTGATGCTGCAGGCGAAGTGCGCGCGCAGCACCCGCGCCGGCGACGCTCACTTGATGCTGCAGGCGAAGTGCGCGCGCAGCACCCGCGCCGGCGACGCTCACTTGATGCTGCAGGCGAAGTGCGCGCGCAGCACCCGTGCCGGCCACGCTCACTTGATGCTGCAGGCGAAGTGCGCGCGCAGCACCCGTGCCGGCCACGCTCACTTGATGCTGCAGGCGAAGTGCGCGCGCAGCACCCGCGCCGGCCACGCTCACTTGATGCTGCAGGCGAAGTGCGCGCGCAGCACCCGCGCCGGCGACGCTCACTTGATGCTGCAGGCGAAGTGCGCGCGCAGCACCCGCGCCGGCGACGCTCACTTGATGCTGCAGGCGAAGTGCGCGCGCAGCACCCGCGCCGGCCACGCTCACTTGATGCTGCAGGCGAAGTGCGCGCGCAGCACCCGCGCCGGCCACGCTCACTTGATGCTGCAGGCGAAGTGCGCGCGCAGCACCCGCGCCGGCGACGCTCACTTGATGCTGCAGGCGAAGTGCGCGCGCAGCACCCGCGCCGGCCACGCTCACTTGATGCTGCAGGCGAAGTGCGCGCGCAGCACCCGCGCCGGCCACGCTCACTTGGTGCTGCAGGCGAAGTGCGCGCGCAGCACCCGCGCCGGCCACGCTCACTTGGTGCTGCAGGCGAAGTGCGCGCGCAGCACCCGCGCCGGCCACGCTCACTTGGTGCTGCAGGCGAAGTGCGCGCGCAGCACCCGCGCCGGCCACGCTCACTTGGTGCTGCAGGCGAAGTGCGCGCGCAGCACCCGCGCCGGCCACGCTCACTTGGTGCTGCAGGCGAAGTGCGCGCGCAGCACCCGCGCCGGCCACGCTCACTTGATGCTGCAGGCGAAGTGCGCGCGCAGCAGCCGCGCCGGCGACGCTCACTTGATGCTGCAGGCGAAGTGCGCGCGCAGCCGCGCCAGCGACGACCGCGCTGATAGCGAGCGCAGGCTCTGCACACACATTCATTTTATGTATGGATTTAATCCACTAACTAAATATTTTATGTATATATTTAAAATAGCGCATCCGGTCACTCAGGGCCAATTCCCATGAAAGGCCACTTCCCTGAACGGCCACTGGTAGAATTATCGCGGGTTGTATTTATTCATGAATTTCAATTTAGCTGATACACTGTTTAATTTATATAGAAAATAAAATAAAAATCTCATTAAGACCTATCGGAACTTTAGACGGAATACATTCATATGGCGTGCGAGTCGAAGCTTCAACAGTTTATGCAAAGCATTAGATTTAGATCTATTCAACACTAGCTGTGCATTGGCAAGGCGATTAATGAGTCAAGCATTTTTCGATTAGGCGAGTTATTTTTTATTTATTCTATTTTTAAAATGTATTATTTATTATATTTTCTGTTATTATTTATCATATTGGTACAATGTGTAGAAATTACGTTATTTACTCAAGTTTAACCTTCTGTTAAGTGTTTCATTTTCAATTGTTTAATAGTGAGGACCTGTAATTGGCTTTCTGTATACTATTTATTTTGTTATACTGTTATTTTGGCTGTTGGTCTTCCGAAAAAAATAAAATAAAATAAGACATGGATTTTTGAAAAGTCGATCAACTGTATCTAACCTTGTCCTGCTTAATTCCTTCCTGACCGAGGCAATGGACAATGGACATCAGGTCGATGTTGTCTACACTGACTATAGTAAGGCGTTCGACCGAATCCAGCATGATTTACTACTTGCCAAGTTATCCAAAATCGGTATCTACGGAGATTTACTTAGATGGTTTTCCGCCTATATAAAGAACCGTTCACAAGCGGTTGCTATTAACAATTACCTTTCTGGATGGGTAAATATACCAAGCGGCGTTCCTCAAGGTTCATTACTAGGTCCCTTGCTGTTCATAGTCTTTGTGAACGACATCGATCTCTGTTTTAAAACTTCTCGCCTACTCTGTTTTGCTGACGACATGAAAATCTATGCGACTATTAAATCCTCAGCTGACGCGGAAAACCTGCAATCTGATCTTCTCCGCCTCGAAAACTATTGTTTAACCAATCAGTTAGACTTGAATCCTATCAAATGCAGTATTGTCACATATAGTCGAAAGCGTAGTCTGATATTGCACGACTACAGTTTAAAGGATCAGAAATTACACAGAGAATCCGTTGTCCGTGACCTTGGAGTCTTCCACGACTCCAAACTAATCTTTGATGCGCACATTGATAAAATAGTAGCCAAAGCTTCCAAAGCTCTAGGTTTTGTGATGCGTAACTCTAAGGATTTTACTCAGGCCAAAACCCTGAAAATTCTATACTGTACATTTGTCCGCAGCAATCTAGAGTACGCATCGCAGGTATGGAACCCGAGGTATGCTACTTACATTATTCGGATGGAAAGAATCCAAAAGAAGTTCATTCGGTACCTCTGCTTTCGCCTCAAAGACCACTATCGACCCGGTTGCTACTTACAATTTTGTAAGAAGCACCATCTTCTTCCACTGGAGATGCGTCGTGCCATTGCGGATATGATGGTCCTTTTGAAGGTACCTTCCAACTCCATAGACTGCGCTGAGCTCCTATCTCAACTATCACTTAGTGTTCCCACAAGACAACTTAGATCTAGCGATCCTATTTTCCTTCCCCTGACCTATCGGAACTTTAGACGGAATACATTCATATGTCGTGCGAGTCGCAGCTTCAACAGTTTATGCCAAGCATTAGATTTAGATCTATTCAACACGAGCTGTGCATTGGCAAGGCGATTAATGAGTCAAGCATTTTTCGATTAGGCGAGTTAATTTTTTATTTTTATTAATATTCTATTTTTAAAATGTATTATTCATTATATGTTCTATTATTATTTATCATATTGGTACAATGTGTAGAAATTAATAGCACTGTTAGAAAAAGAAAAAAAAACTGTATACGTTATTTACTCAAGTTTAACCTTCTGTTAAGTAAGTGCTTCGCTTTTCTTTGAAATTTTCAATTGTTTAATAGTGAGGACCTGTAATTGGCTTTCTGTAAACTATTTATTGTATTATACTTTTATTATTAGCTGTTGGTCTTCCGAAAAAAAAATAAGACCTTTTCCTTTGCTAAAAACACCACTAGTCTGCGGTCAGTAGTTTCAAAGATTGATTGTTTCAAGTTTGACAGCTGTCACCAAAAATGAAGTTCTTAAGACCAAGTGCATGCTACTTTTAATCAATCTTGGTTTGGGACGATGTTTTTGGAAGTATCTGAAAAGTGGCCGAACAAAGAATTTAGTTAGTGGCCCTTCCAGTAAGTGGCCGAATCGGGAAGTGGTCGAACAAGGAATTTGTGTGGTGGCCGTCCAAGGAAGTGGTCTTAGCTGACCGGAATCAAAATGAATATCAATAGTTGAATAATCTATAACTATCCTCAATGTAAGTAGTACGAGTAATGTGTTTAGGGCGCGGGCAGGCAGCGAGAGTACGCAGCGCGATATTGACTAGGTATACCTAGTCACGTCTAGTGTAGTGTAGTGCGCACCAGGCACGTTCACTAAAACTAACAGAATATTACTTCAAAATATTATTATTTTAGTCTGATGTTAATTTAAAACCACTTTAGAAACATAAAATTTAAAATAATAAATAATATGCATTAAATAAACGATACAGTAAGCTATAGCTTGTATTGTAACAAGACATAAATCGTGGGTTAACTTACCAAGTACCTACCTATAACACTGTACAGGTTACAAAATATGTGCACCACGTTCCTGATAGGTGAGCGAGTGAGTGTATGCGAGATATGTGTGCGCAGGACAGAGACAGACGCACCTCTGTCGGTGTCGCGTCCGCGTCCGAGTCGATCGCGTGCGGCAGGTTGTCGTTGTCGTCGCGGGCGGGGGATGGGTCGTCGGTGTTGCCGTTGTCGTCTGGGGTAGGCACGCGGGGGCTGTGGGAGCGCGAGGACCCCGTCGATGATGACGTCTCGTCGTCGGATGCCCGCGCCAGTGCCAGCTTGCGCATCAGCAGGGGGTGGAAGGAGCGCGCGGTCTCGTTGTGCGGCTCGTACTGCAGGATCAGGCGGCAGTACTTGAGCGCCTCTCCGTACTCACGGCGCATGATCGATGACAAGAACTGCACACACACATCAACACCACAACGTTACTCGTACGTTGGTACAATACAAACAGAAATACATTTATTTGAATAAAACACAATACAATACAGAAACAACTGCGGTGAACAACATATCTGGAATCTATGAATTCGCTGTGACATACATGTTTCAGTGAAAATAATTACATCATAGGAACACAACAAAATATTTTTATACAATTCTTTGGTACCTTCGTTCTAAGACCGCGCGTATTCTGGTAATAAAAATGGTTTGGGTAAAGAATTTACTGTCACATTATTAATAATGCGACAATAAATTCTAGGGTATATGTTACCTAAATATGATCAATAATTGTTGAGCTCTACTAAATAGTCCGGTCAAATTAGACATTCGAGGTTACATAAAGTCCCAACAAGCTGAATTTCTGTGAAATTGTTCAAAACATAATTATAAACAATGTCTAGAAGTTCCCCATCATTCCCCTGTAAGGAAATTTTTTTATTCAAGGTCAAAGGTCAAAAAATGAGTTTTTCGCGATTTTCAGCAAAACGGTAAGTTTTATCATAAAAGTACCTCGCCAAAAATAGTAGATCATAAAATTATCTATAAAAAATGTATCAATACTTTATTTCTTACGAGCCACCGTTTCTGAGATATAACGATTCAAAAAGTTATAAAAGTTGTTATCGTCATAATATGCACACGTTTCCACGCCACCTATGAGGTAGTGTACTTAGCGCGTTTTTTTAACGTGGTTTCCCCAGTAGGCTTACTCCACGGGTCAGTTGTGATCCTGTTTAATGCATAATAACGGAAATTTTCAAAGATTGGGAAAGATAAAAGCGATGTAAATTTAAATAAAAGTGTTGAAGTTTATTCGTCTTATTCGTAAGTTTCAAATTCTTGTTCTTCTTCTTGATCTTCTACTTGTTCTTCTTCTCCTGCTTCTTCTTCGTCTTCATTTTGGATGCAAGTAAATTGCGTCAATAGCGATGTATCGCATGATACTTCGTCGGAGTCAAACGAATCCTCCATTGTTTGTGATTCAATATTAGAGCACGACCGGCCTTGACAATTTGTGCGTGCAAATATTTTTAGTATTTTTAACGAAACATGCATATCGATGCTTATCTAAACAGGTAGTTTTTTTAGGAGCTCCGTACATAGAAAGAAGAAAGCGGATGCCGTTGGTAATATATATATATATTACCAATATAATATACCAATATAATATATATATATATATATATATATATATACATCCTGCAACCTTTTTGGCGTCATGCACGTGGTGCATCATTACGACGTCCCCCAGTTCCCTTCACTTTATTTAACATGTCTTAATGAATATTGCTTAGTTTTTTGATTTCAAGCCCTTTGGGATACGTCGGTTCCCGATAAAAAAAAAATTGCGATATTCGTCTTTCAGTCATGCCCAAACATTTTTGAACCCCCAACCATGGTGATACATTTTAGCCATCCTAGATATATTGATCATAATTTACCTATGGCATCGATTATTTAGCGTCCTCACAGGATGGACTGTATTTGGGAGTGCGACGTTGCCAGCTTTGGGTTTATTGTCTCTTTCTTTTCCTATCGCTTTTCTGTACTAAACAGTTTCAACGTTTATTTTGTTCCAATATTCGCAAGGTTTATACATATACGGATGCCCAATATGTTATAATGTGTAAATACAAAGCTTTCTCACGGAGGATCAGCGAAAAACTTGAGCGGATTCAAAATTTCTATATTAGATTCATATTTGGTTTGCGCAAATATAATCGTGTCTCTCATTTTCGCTCTTAGCTCAAAGGGCTGCCCATAAAACTTCGCCGGAATAATTATGTCCTCTCTATTATATTACTTTGTTGTTGTATTTGTCATCTCCTGTGTTTTTTTCCTGTATGTCATAAAAAATCTACCTACCAAATTTCATATTTACATTAATAAAATGATAGTATTTATAATAAAATGAATTAACTGGGAACAGTGCTTTCATCTTACAGTTGGTAGCTTGCAGCCACATAGTACCACCTCAAATAGTACCGTATGCCTCAAGATCACCATCGATCGGCTATTGGGCGTCCGTGTACAGCTATTGGGCATCCGTATATGGCTATTTGGCGTCTTTACAAAGTACAAAGCTTGACGCCGGTTTGTTAACACCAAATAATAAAAACTACCGATCACAGATAACAGAAGACTTAACAGTACAGATACCTATATATCATCACGATTGATATAGACGTTGTAGAAACTTCCACCCCTTTTTACCCCCTTAGAGAATGATTTCGTGGATGAAAACTATCCTTTGTCATACTATCTTCATACCAAATTTAATTTAAATCGGTTTAGCGGATATAGATTCCCTATACAAACTTCTACTCTCCTTTTTTATCCCTTTAAGAGATGATTTGGGGACAAAAGTATCCTCTGTTCTTCTCCGGGTCTGATACTATCTCCATACTAAATTGAATCTAAATCGGTTCAGCAGTTTAAGCGTGAAAAGATAACAGACAGACGGACATACTTTGTATTATTAGTATTAATTATTATCTATTTATGAATAAATTATTTAAATAAAATAACTTATTTCCTGTAGCTCTATGTTAGTATTTATCAATCTATATTTTACTGATATAGGGTAACTATTCTAGGTAAGCAAACAAAAACAAAGACATGTAAATGTAATCACTTTTATTTTCATAGTTCTCAACCATACAAAGTACTTAAATAGGTTACCATAATTTAAAAACTTCTTAAACTTTCAACAAACTTTCGTTAAAAATTTGACTTTGCCAACTTCGTTATACATTTTTAACAAAAAATAGTTTCACAATGGGTATAATCTACTCTAACTAATCAACATCATAATTACCTTCAATAAAATCACCTTAGATGACTGGCACACAGACGAGATAGTTTGACATTGCTTATTTTTAGAAGTAGTTCTTTTTAGTAGTACAATCAATAACACAACAGTAAAATTACTCCTATGGCACAAGAAATTTTGGTATTAATACTAAAATATCTGACATTAGCTAAGCTACTATAATTAATAACATAATAACGTTATTACGAGATCATCCCAGACTTTAGTTGCTGATCTAACATCACAAAAATTATGATAGATACCTAATAAAAAAACTTTATACAACGTGTTTTTTTTTATATCAAATTGCATATAAATTATTTGTCAAATCAAAAGTTACTTTTTTTTCTTTTCCATGTCAAAACGTAGTTTTGTCGAATGAATTTGTTAAGAAAAATAAAATAAAAACTTTTGATTTGACAAATATGAATATGCCACATGAATCTTTTACATGGTCTGATCAAAACCTTAGTCGTGGGATATCAAAAAAACAAGTTGTATAACTTTGGAACTTAGTTCCTTAAACTTTGCTTATAATACAAGAACAGCTCAGACTTTGGCGTGCTTTAGCAATTACTATATATGTTAGCAATTACTATATATTATGAATGTTATAGTATTGATTAATAAAATTATTGATCAAAATATTTACATACAATGTTAGGCAAGATATATTTGAGTACGTACTTACCTAGTTATTAATACTTTCTTAATAAATTTAATTTAAATATTAGAAACCAATCTTTGAACTTTTCATATAAGTAGGTACTTAAAAAAGAAACGCTTATAACCTAGTATAAAAACTTCGCATCAGGTGGTGTAGTAACACGCGTTGCTAACCTACATACGTAAGTTTATTAAATGTTTTTCTTTATAATGTCTTACAGACATACAGTCCTTCTTTTACTACCCTTATCTATTTATGTAGGTACCTACCTACATAACTTACTTAAACACTAGATAAATACTTAAGAACAGTCGCTTCGTACTTAGGTTGAGTGGTTTGATCCGTCGTCACGATAACTTTTTTTAAATTATCACTGGCTGCGCCTGTCTTCAGTATTTCCACTAACAACAGCTGGCGCCAACGTTTGACTGAAGATTGAAAAGATCGATGTAAGCAGCTTGCCAATAGACCAATCAGACAGGCCACTGATTGGTATATTGGCAAGCCGGTACTGCAATCTTCAATCTCCGGTCACATATTGGCACCAGCTGTACTCTTTCTTAACCACTCAAATTAATTACCTACGTATTCAACAAAGAAAAAAGTTTAAATTTTAAAAAAGAAATCTTTTATGGTATAAGCTAACCGAAATTATTCCGGACAGTTATTTACTGCAGAATCAAAGTTGAGTCATTACAGGGTTATTTTTGAAACACTTATAACCTCGCAGGAGTAGATTACTAACGTTATAAACAGTAAAATTTGTTCTACGACTTTTGAGAAATTGTTAGATTTTGAATTCATACAACAAAAAAATATATTTTCAGTCACTACTCGAATGTTCGTATCTATTCGCGCACCGTTCGCCCGCTCGCCGTCTTGCGCCCGCCTTCGCGCGCTTTGCCATAAAGACTTATAAAGTGTAGGTGAGTGCAATAAAAGTTAAAAAAATAATATTTAGATAATGTATTGAGTCGTAGAACAAAAGTTGTTGTTAATAATGTTAGTAATCTACTCCTGTGAGGTTATTAGTGTTTTAAAAATAACTCGGTATATCAATGAAAGTATCATAATCAAACATTTTCCTTAAAAAGTCTCCAATCGTCACTTCAACTTTTTGAATAAATATTTTGTATATATACTTTAATTTTAAGCCAGTCTTTGTTATGAAAAAGTGTAGGATATTTATTTTTTAATTCGTCACATTCAGCTCGTTTGGGGGGTTTTTTATACTTAATGTGGTCTTTAAAATATTTTGTTACGACATTTTTTTGTTCAGTTGTCCAAGGAACAAGTGTTCTCTTTTTTTTTGCAGATGTCTTGTGGCTTATTTCTTGGGAAGGGGCAGCAACTGGCTCGTCTCTACTCAAACTAATATGTTGCGATGGACCTGCTTCTTCCAATTCAAAATCAACAACTTCCTGATTATCTATCTCGTTTCCTGTGATTTCTTCATCTAAGTTTAATTCAATCTCATCTAAAGCTTTTCCTTGATATTCATCCGCTTTCCCGTCTTCCATCAATAGTAATAGTTTAGAAATTTTAGCAGTCTGATATACGTCACTAGGTAGCCTGTAATTATTTCTATGTACACTCAGGGTGTGACCCATAAAAGTAGCTAGTTGTTCGAGCTCTGATTCAGTCATTGAAAATAACTGGGTCATTGTTGCTAAATGTTTTCTCAGACGCGTGGATGTTAAAGCCTTATAATTTTTAGCACCGCTTGCTTTTGCATATTTTTCTAAAATTTTGTACCCACAAACAGTTGATCCACCTGCCTTTACAAATAACAAATTATTGTCATCTGCAACATACATGTGTCTGTCTGATAATATTTTTTTTAAATCTTCTTGTACTTCAGTACTAAACAGTACTGGCACCCCTCTCCCTCTTTTACCACGGATCACTATTCTTTTTAATTTACTTATTAATATTTTTTCAGTCGAAGTAAGAACTTTGTCAAATTCTTCATATTTATTGCTGTCGTTGCCATGATCATTGTAATCACTTAATTTTAATCGTTGTAATTCGCCGGGCCGACGCCTATTCAATAGAAGAACGCGACAATATGTAGATTCCACCAAGTTATTGAAAGCTTCAACGTTCGTTTTTCCTTCGGATTGTGTTAAACTATCGGATGACTGTTTTGACATGCCACAAAGATAATCTTTGAATAATTTTAAATCAGCAGCAAGTGGCACTATAGTGGTTTTATTCCACTTCTTCACATTAAGGTCATCAGCAGCTTGGCTAGAAATATCAAACTTCCAATTCTCCTCAATTAATTTTGATAGTGTTTTTAAATCTGCTTGAACAGAAGCCGTTTGAACAGAGGCTTCTCTTTTACAACTTTGCAATAAAGCTATACTACAACATTGTTTTATTGATGTAGCAATGTTCATGGCATATGTCGGTGCATCAAATGTTTGTGATGCGTCATTATACCGGGCTACGATTTTGGTTGCCTGTACTAAAGTGTCATAGTATTGTGGTTTTAATACTTGTTCAAGACTATTAATATCCGGGTTCAGTTTAGTTACTTCCACAAGCAATTTCGCTAACTCCCTCATCTTACGTGAGACCACAGTTGCAAAATGTTCCTCGCGATGTGTTCTCAAATACTGTGCTCCAAACATACAAATCAATTTATCTTTTTTAGCTACTAATGATATTTTGTCTGGTTTCATACGAGGAAACACGTTTTTCATTAGATTGTTGTCGACTTTAACGTAACGTACAAGAAAATTTTGTGCATCAGCTTGTGCTTTGTTTGTAGAAGCAGCATTATCACATTTTTTTACATGTCTCCACAGTTGTTTCCTTGAATAAAAACCAAGACATTTAGAGCAAGGTAAATAGTCAGTCTTTTCAGAAAACCTACACTTCTTCACAGGTTTGAATGCAGTTTGCGAATTACTCACATAATTACCCTTTTTTCTTAAAGCGCTAAAAACTTGTTTACGTTTAAGACTATTTTTGGGATGTGCTAATGCTGATTGTACTTCAGGTTCAGCTGAGTGGTTTCGAACCATATGTCGTGAAAAATTCAAAATGAAATCTTCACAGTAGTAACAAAAATCTCTTTCTCTAATGCGTTTACCTTTCAAATTACTCTCTGATGTTTTTTGATTATTCGGCACTTCTGTATCTATATTTTCTTTGTTTGTTTCGTGATTATTTTCCGAATCTTCCCCTAAGCAATCTTCTTTCGACGAAACTTTTTCTTTTTCTGTTGGATTTATATCATCGCAATGGCTTGAAGCAGCCTGAAATAATATAAGTTTATCGTATAAAGAGCTTACGAGCTAATGTATTACCGACAGCGTGTATGCAAAATTCTATAATGATCAGTTTTGTAGTCAAAGCATGAAAGTAACAAACAAACAAATAAAATCGCTGTCACACCATATAAACTGTTTAATGAAAATTATAGCATTAAAATTAAAACAGTGTTATTTCTCTTAATGATCATAAATGTCTTTGCCAACTTTGTAGGTATGTGTACCAATTTTCTACTGACCTTATGTGATCCATCTAAACATTCGGTTTCCATTAATATTTCTTGATCAGATTCTGACGTGGATTCATAAGATGATGGTTCATAATTCATATCATTTGAAGATTCAGAAAAGTCAGACTCATTGTCAAAGCATGGTACCGACTGGTCTTGATTTCGGTCATCTGATATTACGCATGGGATTTCTACCGGAGGTTTTTCGATATCGTCTACATCTGAGACGTAAGTAGGTTTATTTAAAATTGTATTATCAGCAAGATCAAGCTGTCTTATAGGGCTTAAGATAGACGATTCAATTGCTTTTAGAGGAGGTTCGATATTATCAGTACTTAACAGGCAGGTGTAATTTTTCTCTATATTTTTAGGATCAAGGGGTCTAGCGTAGTTCAAGATAGTAGGAGGATCAACTGTTATTGACGGAGGCTCGACATTATCACTACTTAAAAGGCAGGTGGAATTTTCCTCTACAGTTTCAGACTCAGGGAAGCTAGTGTGGTTTGAGATAGCAGGAAGATCAACTGCTACTGGCGGAGCCACATCAGAAACAACTGCACTTGAGACGTAAGCAGGGTTATCTGAGATTTTATTTCCATAATCCAGAAGGAAATTATTCACAAAGGATTCAGATAATATATCAGATGATTTGCAAAAACTATGCATCTGAGAATCAGGTATGTCACTGAAAGACACATCAAAAGAACTATTATGACCTGCTTCACTAAAGGGAACACTTTCTTGATTCTGAGTAGAAAGAGACGCGTAGGAATCTGATATATGAGTAACATTTGAAGATATGGAAGGATCAACAGTGTTTTCTATCTTCTGATTTAAAATAGACGCATTAAAGTCCGAGATATTGGTAACATTTGGAAGAATGAAAGAGCAATGAGTGGAACTTGGAGGCTCGTCCACGTGAGCACTGACTGGGACAGATGTTAACAAAGTATTATTTTTGTCACTTATATCTTGATCGATTGCTTGAACAGGGTTTGCATCAACTCTACTTGTTTTCTTTTTGCGTCCTCTATTTGTTTTTCTGGTACCGTTTCCTCTTTTTTGATCTGCAAAATAATAAAAATGATAATATTTTTAATTCAGACCAAAATTAATCCATAGTAGTGTAAGTAACAAAAAAACTTATACACACTAGTGTTAGTAAACATTAACGTGCGGACAAAGTTTTTCTAAACCGGTGAGTTTTAGTTCTACTATACTGTTTTCAGAATGCTGTTGTGACTATCTCTCATCCTTCTCAGCAGCGAAATAATGCAAATTATTAATGATTTAGTCAAGTATCATATGATTTTTTGTGCGGAAAACTATTTTCAATGAAAAATCCTAGATAAAATAAAAATTCTAAATTTGAACTATGATGTTGATGATACCTACTTAATAAATGATTCACTCTTACAACTGTTAATGCGTAGATAAGTGCTTTAGATTAAACAGTTAAAAATATTTTATTGTTACCTATGGGAGAGAACGTATAATTTATGTATCCATTATATGTTATGCTGAGTTAGCTATTGGTTTGTTGCAGCTCGCTAACCGTGAAGGAAAACATCGTGAGGAAACCGGGGTGCTCGGGGTGTGTTCGCATATCTCAGTGCCTGAAACTCGAGCCATGTTAGAGGCCTTAAAAGGCGGCTCAAATAATTCTGACACTAGATGGTTCGTTCCATCACACGATAAGAAGAAGCTGTTGGTTTTCCAATAAACAAAAAAAAGTAAAACAAAAAATTTTTTTTTTTACAAAAAGTCTTTATCTCTTTGTTCTTCACTGCCTTCGATATTCATTAAGACATGTTAAATAAAGTGAGGGGAACTGGGGGACGTCGTAATGATGCACCACGTGCATGACGCCAAAAATATTGTAGGATGTATATAATATATACAGACGCCGAATTAACGCATAAATCTGCGAAATACCATCTTAATATAGGTAGAGTAGCATATTTATTCGCATTATTATTACAAAATTAATAATGTGTTCGAAGAGTAGTCTTAGGATTTGTGTCTTTATGTTTTTTACAATTTACCTCAGCATAAGCTAAACGAATAGGTGTGAAGTGTTGTATGGCAGTCGTTTACTCCTTTGATTAACATACAAATAGGTAGACTAGGTACAAGAGCGTCGGTGGCTCAGTGGCTAGGGCGGTTGTCTCTCATCCGGGAGGCGCCGGTTCGAGCCCCACCACGTACCAATGTGTTTTCGATTTTCGAATTCATATGTACGTTTATTCGACGCTCTTACGGTGAAGGAAAACATCGTGAGAAAACCTGCATACCACTGCGAAGAAATTCAAAGTTTGTGTGTGAAGTTGACCAACCCGCACTGGGCCAGCGTGGTCGACTATGGCCTATTCACCCTAGTTCAGGGTAGGCTCGAGCCCCTCGGTTGGGGGCATATATGGGCTGATAACGAGGTAGACTATTTTTATCCCGACGTATGTAAGTGAACAGCAATCTTAACCGATTTCCACGCAGATGATATCTTTATATGTAGGCACCTATTACACTTAAATGTACTTTGAAAATATTAATGTAGTAGGTACAAACCTTTCTTAATTTAATTATTTAATTCAGCACATATTATACACTCATCAGTTGGGTAGTGATCGTACAATAAATAGTTACAAATATGACAGAAAGAGACACTATTCTCTAGCCACCAAATGATGTTTAATTTGTTGTTCATGTCGACAATTATATGTTTAGGTTTCCCAAAAGAACTTGAATACACTCCACAAATTAAACACTTATTCCGCAGTATGAAATGAGTCGAAGGCCACGGCCACTTTAATTCCTTTTTTAAAATATATTTTAAGTAATTTTTGTTCAAAAATCTGTCTATATCAGCAAAGATGACCATTTTGTAAGAGAAATCTAATAATTTAATTAGGTAGGTACGTTGTAAGAAAATTGTATTGTTTAAGGTGTGAGTAGATACAGACACAAGAACAGCATAGATCGAACTGACGTTCTGTAAGACGATTAATAGAAAAACACTAGTCTCCACTCATAAAAATATTTAAACGCTTGATTAGTTAAATAGTGTTTTGTCTCATTTTGACATTTGCGAAACATTTGGTGTGAGAAAGTGACAATTTAACTAATCAAATGTTTATAAATAAGGGGTCATACATATACCGATCCTCAAACTTAGATACAGAAAATAAAACTTACCTGTAGTGAAGCCTGTAGCCAAAGTATTCTCTTCGACTAATTTTAAAATTTTTCTACCACGAAATCCTTTTGAATTCATCTTCAAGCAACATTCAATAAGTTCCAATAACTGCACGTGAGTTTATTTGCACACACTGATGTAAACAAACAATAATCAAGCGCCGAATATTATGCAACGCGTACGTGACCGAAGACGATATATATTGTTTTGATTGCGGTAAGTAGTTAGTAGATTGTGTAACAGATTTACTGAGCGAGATGGCAACGTCGCAATTGTGGACGCCAAATACGCGAATCCGTAGTCGGGAATTCCCCTAGATATACAGTGTGGATATACGCGCTGCAGCAGCGCCTCACCTGCGCGGTGATTTCTTCGGGAACTTTTCAATATTTTATTACAACCATTTAAAGCGACTTTTAGCTTCCGTCGATTTTTGTACTACGGCTAGCTAGGATCAATAGGACCTAAGTGCCACCGGCTAACAAAGTAGCGTCCGGTATGCGGACGCCAAAAGCAGGTGGACGCCAGTTTAAATGCACTTTCGCCTTCAGTGGACGGCCAATTGTTTGCGGGATATATATATTATAAAATATAGCAACTCTAGATGTATATACGTGGAGTATATACATATTATGACGATAACAACTTTTATAACTTTTTGAATCGTTATATCTCAGAAACGGTGGCTCGTAAGAAAAAAAGTATTGATACATTTTTTATAGATAATTTTATGATCTAAAATTTTTGTCGAGGTACTTTTATGATAAAACTTACCGTTTTGCTGAAAATGGCAAAAACTCATTTTTTGGAACTTTAACCTTGAATAAAAAATTTTCCTTACAGGGGAATGATGGGGAACTTCTAGACATTGTTTATAATTATGTTTTGAACACTTTCACAGAAATTCAGCTTGTTGGGACTTTATGTAACTTCACTCTCATTTTTTGGTCTAAATTGACCGGACTATAAATACCGAGCTTCATCATAGTGATATAAATTGTATAAGTTGAACATATACCTCATACACTATGCTATATCACACCATAAAGTGTTATTTCTTATATGTTGATTCATTACTAAACTAACTTTTGATTCCCTTTTAATTGAATTAGGAGATTTGAGTTTAGCACCAACGGTGAAGGGTTAGATTCTCACTCGACCTCAAATTTGGCGAAGGTCGTTCGTAATATCTCTATAAAGTTAATCGGTAGTATACCATTGCTTATTTCAGTCGGCTCCTGGTCTAACACGCTCAATGTACCAATTGAATCAATACGAAAGTGCAGGTTAAAATGAATTTTAAAACAATGACGGCTAAGTTGAAACTATTGTAATAGCGTACGCACGGAACGGCAACGGCGCGCTTAGCCGCTTCCGTGCGATTATTTTGAATTTTTGGCGGGAAAACAGTTTTAAACTTTGAATCTAGACAGCCTGGAAATTAGAAATTTTTACTCGTGAATGCTTCAATTGTATCGTATTATTTGAATCTTTATCAACGATCAAATCTTTAAAACGAAGTTCTCACGTAGTAGATTCAGAGATACAACATGTGTCAGCCGACGACACGTGTCACCAGCTTACACACACATATCGGCTCGTAGCTCACACAGTTTTAGTACTAGAGATTCGAAAATTTTGGCGCCTGGCGCTGAAATTTTGCCTTAAAATATGAGGTACAATAAATAATCGTAACTTGAATAATTACGAAGATACAGATGTGCGAGCTGGTGACACGGGTCGCCAGCTTACACACGGTATTTCGTTCGTAGATCAAACAGTTTATCAATGAAATCGTTAATTTTTTTGGCTCTCATTGCAGTAAATGTGCTTTAAATGCCTGACTATAGTCTAAAGCTCCAACAACTCGCTGTAACTGAGTTATGGTTGCTGCTAAATTATGAATGCTAAAGTTTGATTGCTCCTAAAATGTCTTAAAATTGGCATGCGTAGAATTCTCCTAGCTCTATGAGAAAGCCGACAACCCACTCATGGTACGCTCACCTCCGCGAGGAGCTCGCTGGGCGCCGTCAGAGCATCGTCGGCCATGATGCCGGGGCGAGGGCGGGCCGCGGGCGGCGTGGAGGTGCGCGAGCTCGGGGCGAGGCGGCGACGGCGGCGCGCGCGCTTCGGACGAGGGGCGACGGGGGGACGACGACGCTCGGCCAGGCGGAGTGCGGCCCGCGACGCGGTGTCTAGCAGAGCGACGCCGGCGGCCGGAGACCAGAGTACGCGGGGGTGAGCGGGCGGCGGGGCACGGGGCGCGGGCGGACGGTACAGGCGAGAGTTGGGCAGCGGGCGGCGGTAGAGGGGAGCGCGAGGTGCGCGACGGCGGTGTGGTGCAGGGGGCGCGGGGCGAGGCCCGGGGTAGAGGCGCGGATTGGGTGTGTAGGGACGCGCGCGGGTGCGAGGGGCGGAGGCACGGGGGCGGGGCGCCCCGAGGTCGATCACGTCGTCCGGATCCGAGCTGTAGACATAGTATAGAAAACATGTAATACCTTACAATTATGCTGCCATAGTAGGTACTAGACTATACATATCTCTTTCGTTCCATAGTCGCACGCGACGTCCCGGTGTACTAAAGACTTAGTGTGGGGACACACCTGTCTGTGCTGTGCTGATCTACCTAGAGTCCGGGAGGCTAGAATGCCGCACACCTGTCTGTGCTGTGCTGATCTACCTAGAGTCCGGGAGGCTAGAATGCCGCACACCTGTCTGTGCTGTGCTGATCTACCTAGAGTCCGGGAGGCTAGAATGCCGCACACCTGTCTGTGCTGTGCTGATCTACCTAGAGTCCGGGAGGCTAGAATGCCGCACACCTGTCTGTGCTGTGCTGATCTACCTAGAGTCCGGGAGGCTAGAATGCCGCACACCTGTCTACCCGCACCGGCCAGCGTCCCCGGCTGTGCTGGCCGGTCAGAAAGAGGCGCGAATCATACAAACTGCATATATCTGAGTGAGAGAGATTTGCCTCAGTAGGTATGCCTGCAGTTGTTGTGTAAATCAAGACAGCCGGGCCTGGCGCGGCGCTCGGCGAGTGTGACGCGATCAACCCGCAGTTTCTTCTGAACTAGGTCATTCTAGCAAGATACGAGGTGTGTCCTCCGCTTAGGCTATTTATGTGTAGCAGCCTTTACATTCATTAGGTTATATACCATAAGCCACCAAAGTATAATAAAATAAATAATTCTATATATTATAGAACGAAACATGATCAATCAAATCAAAATCAATAGTTGGATCTAGTTTGGTACTGGGAGTAGGTACACTCGAGTACAAACATATGTATCCACTTTTGAACCATGTCATATTAACTTTTAATATGAATATGAATTTAGTTTATCACTCATATACGTATTTATTAGTTAGACAAGCATGACTACTCACTGTTGTTGATGGTGTGCGCGCGCGCCGGGGGGCAGGCTGCGCGGCGGCCGCGGCTCCGGGGGGGCGCGCCTGCAACACGGCCTGCGTCAACAACGTGCTGGCTGTGCAACGCGCGGGGAGTCGCTGACGGGGGCGGGGGCGGAAGCGCGGGGGTATAGTGTTACCTCCCTCTTTGATTCTATCCAGCGAACAAACTGATTCAACCCATTAACCCATGAAAGTCACCGCGCAGAAAACCAACACGTGTGTGGACCTTATCGGAGCACCCGACGGCGGCGGATGGCGGGGGCTATGTACCTACACTAAGAGTACCACCACATTCACCCTCCTTTTTCATGGCTTTCAATTTTGCACCAATTGTGAACATTGCCTATGAACCAAATTGCATTGGTCCTCAAGTAAGCCCCGGGCGCACCACATCTGACGCGTAACACATGCATCTAGACTATATATCTTCAGATCTGATCTTTAATAAGTACAAATCATATATTTTTATATTTGATGTATGTTTTATTCATTCATATTTTTTATTAGAAACCATGAAGTTCGGGATGTGGTTCTCAAACCCAGGGGTTGCACCCGAAATACAATATTTGTAAATGCAGCTCGTACTAGACTTTGTGTAGGCTTTGAGCTTACCTACTTTGTTTTTTAGAAGACTGAAATCGGAACTGAATCGTCGTAATCAAAAACGTCACACGAACTATCAGATACACTAATCGAGATTTGAGAGATAGAAACAACCAATGAGTGAACCTAAATAGGTAAGTACAGCTTGAGGTTGGAACGCGACCGTGACAAGGCTGTCCTAGCGGGGTGGTCGCACGGCGCACCGCACCGCCCGTCGAGCCGTCTGCGGGTCCCGCAGCGCTGCACGCGTGACTCCAGCACCACCTCCACCACAACAAACAGCGCGGCACGTGACCTCGGACGCGACGCTGCATCGACCGTGGACCAGTCTGCTGGCTAGTCGAGCAACAGTTGCGCCGCGCACGATGCCACGCCCCCCGACCCGCCGCGCCCTTGTCCGACACAATACTCGGTCTGTACTTACGCCTTGATATTACTTTTCACTGTCACCATATTTAAGTTTTATAAAACAATTACAAACTTAATATTTTTGATATTTTATCTTTTTTTTAAATAAAATAAAGTGAATCAAAAACGGAAACTCATAATTGTCATAATTGATTAAAACAATTGAAATTTCCCGCCCATTCCCTAGTTAGTCCATCCGTGGTCCTCCGTGGTCCACCCTTTGCTTCAATTGCGTATATATAATAAATAATTTTAAAAAATTAATAATATAACAGATAATATACAATAGATTCCTTCCACCCAAATTGTCTGACACAATCTGTGCATAGTAAAATGAATTCGTAGTTGTTTGTTGCAAATGGCAACGATGGAGCAAAAAGCTAGATGCTAAAGCCTACAAACTTCAATACATAGAACTTTTGACGTTGACACTTGACAGTCTGATGTTGACAGTGGGATCAAGGAAACTCGACTGACAGTCGGAGTGACAGTATTTTAGTCATACATTGATATCATAATATCCTCTTTGTTAGTCATCGTCCTCGGTCCTCACTGTGAGGCGGACGGTGTGTTGTATATTCATCAGACGGCTAGACATCACAATCGTTGGCAGCCATGGCCGACTTATTGTCATTCCCGTTGAAGAAGGCGACGGACGTCGACATTGTGAAGCCGCTGCGTAACCTGCTGACGGCTACATACAGCGGCGAGGCGGGGCTGGACGTGGACGAAGCGTTGTCAGAGCTGGCGAGGCTGCGGTCCGACGCCGTATGGAAGGTGTTTGACAAGGGTTCGCTGGACGTGCTGTACAGGTGACTCACGGAGCCTGCGACTCCGACGACCTAGATAAACCTAGTTTTTAGGCTTCGGTTTGGTCGTTCATGTGTCCGAGTTCTGTTCCATTAGGCAGTTAGGGTGTACTAAATGGGGCCTTGAGGAAAAATTAGAAAATTTTCGCGCAATGATTATCTTTAATATATAATACGATAAACCAAAAAGAAAACTTGGCTTCAGTTAACAAATTTAAATTCAATTCTTAATTTACACTACAACAACTAACTTCATTCATAGTAATTCTGTCAAAGTCCAAAGAAGCAACAAGCAAAGAAGCAAATAACAAGTTTGCCAGAATAAGGAGAAAAGCAGCACAATGTTACTAGAATTATCACAACTTGACATTGTAGGAGTGAATGAAATAAAAAACAGTGGATCATTCATGGATCATGAATCAACATAACGGGAAAATACATTTCAATTGTTAATGTCAGTGGTCACCAACTTCATGGTAATTCTGCCAAAACCAGGTATCATCATGTAAAAGGAAATAATCAGTTTGTCAGACATGCGATTTACTTTCTGAGGACTTAATAAAGGGTAAAGAAGTACAAAATATTTATAGCTACATAACTAGAAAAATCACAACTATATATTAAATACATTTCTTAACAAATTGTAAAATAATCTGACAAATGTAATCAAGAATGATGGTTCACACTATAGAACGTTACAGCGATAAAGATAGCGAAGTATCCATAGCGATACATGATCCTTACCCTCTATGGTTTCTTCACAAGTATGTAGACATTGGGATGTGCATTATTGCGCAGGAGCTAGTCTGAGCAAAGGGATGTGGTTGTAGAAATGTTTCGCATGAGGGCGATAGATGGCGCTGCGTGCCATATGCATCACAGTATAGACTGGTGCGGTGGCGGCTACTAGGTTCTACGGAACTTTGAGTTGTTGTCTTATAAAAGTTATATAAAGTGTATTGTGTCTAGAGTTAATAAATGTGAGTATCTCAGTAGTCAGTGTTTTACTTTCAAGTGTACAACTACAAAGTGATTTTCAGGAATAGCATAATACATATATAGAATATAATAATATAGAATATGTATAATAAGCACAAACTGACTGACACAGCATATGGTGGTTCTGCAGACCAGGTGGCCACAGGGATTATTTTAAATCACTTCACTACTATTAATATAAACACAATGACAATGATGCAGACCCAATGAAATCTTTTATGATATCTTCACCCTCTCTCTCCCTCTCCCACATTCATATCAAAGATCTCATCAACTAGCATACTCATCCATGGAGGTCATAACAGATTTTTTAAAATGTTTTCCCTCCAGTGTCTGTGTCAGTCTGTATTATTATCTCAATGTATTACTAATACTATCAGATTGAATTTTATTGAGTCCAAACATATAGTATCAGACTAAATCACAGGTAAATCCTAGTTGGGCATACATGTTTTAAATTGGCCAAAAAATATCGTAATGTAGTCCCCTGAGTGACATTTGAATGTATATGTGTCTGTCCGCAGTTACTACGACCAGCTGACGGTGCTGGAGAGCAAGGTGCCGCCACAGGAGGTGCAGGTGCCCTTCAAGTGGAAAGATGCCTTCGACAAAGGCTCCCTGTTTGGAGGACGCATGAGTCTCAGTAAGTGTCTTGCTGATCACTGTCAATGCCACCACACTCTCACTACTCGATCCATTCTAAATATTACGAGCATATTTGTATTTCTCAGGGCGTAGCGTTTCTCGTTAGCGTTAGTGAGTACTTAGACTTGCAGCAACAAACATAGAAAGGTACATAATTTGACAATGTCATCCTCCTGTCATCTCATACTGCTTGTTAATTTGCGAGATCTACTTGTACACTTTAACTAAAACACTGATTAAGGCCCAAGACAATTTTTTGTGTGCACTGTCATGATAAGATATCAAGTGAAAGATTTTGCTATGAAGAAGAAAAAAAAGTTTAAAATAATTTTTAAAATAAAATAAGCTTAAAACAATAATGAGCGAACAAAAAATACTAGTATTATTGTGAAAAAAGCGTGGGCGCTTTGTGCCACATTTTTCGTATATCGAGCGCCCAACGCTTTTTTCACAATAATACTAGTATTTATTGTTCGTTCATTATTGTTTTAAGCTTATTTTATTTTAAAAATTATTTTAAACTTTTTAGTTCGATATTCTTTAAAAGCGTGTTTTTTAGTTTTTTTAAACTATATTTATTTTTCACTTTTTAGTTTAATATGCTATCAAAGCGTGTTCTTTAGTTTTGTTTCCAATTTTTTATTTACTATAGATTATCAACTATTTGATGGTAGTTTCTTTACCGACCGGTTTTATTCCGGAAAGTGAGCCATAAAAAAATCAGCTACTAGGGCCGAGAAGGCAGCAGGCGCGCGTGTTAAAAACGAAGACACTCGATATAATTTCTATGGACGGTGACGGGTCTTGTTCGTTGGCCGGCTATCGACGATCGTGAGCAATTTCGCTTTCCGTCCAAATAACGAGGATCTCCCTCCAGTCGAACACTCAGAACTATGTCTGTCCTATTTGCACCAATTATTAATTATGGGTGGTTGACAAGGAAGGCAGCAGGCGCGCGAAGGAGAATTACAAACTCACAAACCCACAAACATACAGGTGAAGCTAATAAAACCGTGTTAAAAAGGCTTCAATCTAAATCCACTATATTCACTATCAGCCAGGAAACGTCCACTGCTGGACATAGGCCTCTTCCATGATAATGCCACATTGACGGGTCCCAAGGCACTTGCACCCATCGACTACTCGCTACTAGGTCCATCTAGTAGTCGGGACAGCCTAGTACACGTTTCCACTCGAGTGGACTCCGACCGACCGATCGAACAGACCTATAGTCTATACTTGGATACACCAGCTCATTGAAACAGCTTCATTTATTTGTGAGTGACTGTTTGTTGCGCACCCTCTATTGATAAATTGAGCTGCCTAGCGTGTAGCACATATGTGTGTGTGTGTGCGTGCAGCTGTACCGTCGCTGTCGTTCGAGCGCGTGTGCGTGCTGTGGAACATCGGAGCGGCGTCTGCAACGACGGCAGCGGGGGAGCCCCTCGACACGGAGGAGTCGCTGCGCAGTGCGGCGCGGCTCCTGCAGCAGGCGGCCGGCGTGTTCGCACATCTCAAGGGGAGCGCACTCGCCGCCGTGCACCAGGAGCCTACGCCGGACCTGGCGCCCGACGCCACACACGCACTCTCGCTGCTGGCGCTGGCGCAGGCGCAGGAGGTCATCGCATACAAGTGTATACGCGGTGAGTGACACCGGTGTGAGTGTTGCAGCCATGCCGGCCGGGGACGGACATGCATCGCAAATTGTATTTGTAAGAATTATAGCCTACGAATTAAAAAAAGTTAAAGCCTCATTAGCTTGAGCCCTTTGTGTGCGCACGCGCACCGTCCAACCGCCATCGTCATTGACTATCAGGTGCAATGACGGCCAAGTGCATCCCCCATCCAGCGTATATCTAAAAAATAATCAAGGCTCAAAACAATATAGAAACAATGCCAATTTCATATGAAAGAGGTGCGTGTTTCAGACGGCATGAAGGACGGCATGGTAGCGCGGGTGTGCGCGGCCTGCGAAGAGATGTACGCGGAGGCTGGACGTGCGCTGTCCCGGGAGTCGGTGCGCGCGCTGTGGGACCGTGAGTGGGCGTCTCACGTGTCGGGCAGGCAGGCCGCGTTCCGGGGGCTCTCGCAGCTGTACCAGGCAGCGGTGTGCGAGGCAGAGGGTGCGGCGGGCGAGCGGGTGGCGCGCCTCACGCTCGCCGCGGACCTGCTGCGTGGCGCGCGGCCGGCCGCGCTCGCGGACGCGGCGCAGCGTGCCGCGCGCGCCTTGGCCGCCGCGCGACGAGACAACGACTTCATCTACCACGAACGCGTGCCCGAAGCTGCACAACTGTCCCCGGTGCAGCGCGCACCCGTCGCCAAGCCGCTGCCCGTGCCGGAGCGCTTCGGGACCGCGACACGAGGTCAGCACTCTCTCATACTATAATACAAATTTAAAATAAGTCGATGTTGGTTTCAATGGTAGGATCTCGGTCGCGGCGCAACCTGGCGCAGGTCGTTCAACCTTTGTAGGGACAGCTTCGACAAAGCAGCGTTCGGGAAGTTACGGCATATCTCATCGTCCCAGTGGGTTATATATTCCATTTTAATCTTCATATTGAAACAGTTTTTAAGGGAAATATCTACTGATGTGATTTTTCTGTATGAGCTTTGTGTTGACATTGACATTTGAGTATGTCAGTTCAGCCACAGTCAAAGAGTAACATAAAGTTAAATTACGAATATTATTTAATTATTTAAAACTCAAGTCTTGTTTGTGAATTTACTTTAATTTTAACAGTGCAAAATACAATTGAAGTTTTTTTATAACAACAGTAAAGCATGAACATTTAATTGTCGATTCTCTGTTTTAGGTTAGTAATTATTTTCATAAGTATTTGTTGTGTAAAACTGATTTGTAATTAATAAAGAAAACTCTGTTTTAGATGAATCAAATTGTGTTATGCTTATAAGAAGAAAATAAAAACTTGATCTTATATATATGTAAATAAATGAAATTGTCAGTGCTCATTATTTATTTATTTTTTTTTTTTATTTAAGGAAGATCAACAGCTAGTAATACAGAGTATAAATAAATCATAAGAAACAGAAAGCCAATAAGAGATCTCCACAGATAGATACAAATTAAATAGTAAGAATATCAGGTTCAGCACAAAAAATAAAGTAGTACAGAAGTTTTAGAATAAGAATGGTAGAATTACAGTACAGATACAGAGAGTAAACTAATAAATGAAATAGAGCTACGCAAAGAAGTTATTGCTTAATAATCGCTTGGCAGATGCAACGCTGGAGTGGAATAGGTCAATGTTTATGTCACTATTAGAAAGTCTGTTCAGGTTTCTGCTCGCTCGACATAGGTAAGAGTTACGCCTATAATTAATTTTTTTAATTATATAAGTGTTGTGGGTGTGCAGACCTGTTTGGTTCTCTGGTGCCGGCGTCGGTGCAGGGCGCGCTGCGCACGGCGGCGGCGCGCCGCTCGGAGCTGGTGTCGGCCGAGGTGGGACGTCTGAGAGACGCGACTCAGCTGCTCAACTCGATCCTGGCCTCGCTGTCGCTGCCTGCGTGCGTCGAGCAGGACCGGGGAGCAGCCCTGCCGGCGTCCTTGAGGGAACGAGCCGCCGCCGTGCGCGCAGCTGGGGGTCCAGAACATCTGCGACGGCTCATGCAGGAGCTGCCTGAGCTGCTGCAGCGCAACAAGGACGTGCTCGACGAGGTGAATGCGTGCGCGCAGACGGGGGATAAACTATACATGATTTTTATCTGTACATGATTATTATCTATACATATAAAATTCAAAGTCCTGACTGACTCATATATCAACGCACAGCCTAAACCACTGGTCCTAGACATGAAATTTGAAGGGCGTGTTCATTATAAAGTGTAGACATTCACTAAGAAAGGATTTTTAGAAATTCCACCCCTAACAGGGTAAGGCCCCTATAAGGCATGCAAGTTTGTATGACAGTCCGTCATTTTTGAAGATAAATCCATGAAAGTTTGTATGCAGCTTTGTCAAAAATAACGAGACACATGTTTCACAGTTTCTGGATATTTATCCTCAAAAGGGTCACCTCTTCCAAGTAATATAGCATCCCTGTTTAAACTCGTAACGTCTTATGTCATGTCATGGACTTGCTATCAATATAATATGAATATTTAAAAAAATTGAATTATCGTGGACCGCCATTAAACGCTTCGTGAGGGAATACAACATATAGAGATGTTTGTGTTTGACGAAGCTTGTAGAGGTGACAGCGCATGCTTACTGCGGGTGTCTCAGCCCGAGCTCGAGCAGGCCGATGTCATGTCATGTCAGTGTAGCCGACATCGGCCTGCTGTCCGGCCGCGGTCGACAAGGAATTGACCAGAACAAGGTTCGATACAGTTTATTATTATTTATTTCAGGAAAACCATCAGCACAAACATATAAAAAATAGGCGACTTACAATAAATACTAGGAGGCAGTTGGTCGACTCATCAAAAATCCTCTAACAATATAATAATAAAGTTTTAAAATAAAATGTGAGTCTATCAGTGGTCCGTATTGTTTGTTGTGTTCAGG
The DNA here is from genome assembly GCA_910589575.2 of Carcina quercana. Classification (NCBI taxonomy): domain Eukaryota; kingdom Metazoa; phylum Arthropoda; class Insecta; order Lepidoptera; family Depressariidae; genus Carcina; species Carcina quercana. The sequence continues at coordinate 128,976 of OU342436.1, forward strand.
CGGAGCGCATGCTGCGCGAGGAGGCGGAGGCGGACGCGGCGCTGCGCGCGCAGTTCGGGGCGCGGTGGACGCGCACGGAGAGCGAGAAGCTGACGGAGGCGTTCCGCGCCAACGCAGCCAAGTACGCGCAGATCATAGACAATGCGGTGCGCGCCGACGACATCTTGCGCGCAAAGCTGGCGCAGCACGAGCGCGCAATGGAGGCCTTGGCGGGCGCAGAGAGCGCGCTGGCGGCCACCCTGCCGGCGGGTGAGGGGGGCGCAGGCGAGCCGGCGGCAGAGCGCCTGCGCGCCCTCATGAGAGAGGTGGAGGAGCTGAAGGCTGAACGAGATGCCATAGAGACGGAACTGCAGGCGGCGCCGCTCGAGCTGCGGGCGGAGTTCACGCGGGCGCAGGCGGCGGGCACGCTGGACGAGCCTGCGCTGTCTGCAGCGGCGCTCGGCACGGCGCTGGGACCGCTGCAGCAGCGCGCGCAGGAAACGCTCGCGCGACAGGAGCGTTTGGTGGCGCGCGTGCAGGAGGCGCACGCGGCGCTGCAGGAGGAGCGCGGGGGAGCCAGCGGGCGGGACCGCGCCCTCGCTGACCTGGCAGCTGCAGCGGACGCATTCCAGGAGCTCAGCAACAACCTGCAGGAGGGCGTCAAGTTCTACAATGACCTCACACAGGTGAGTCCACTCTGGGAGATGACCTGGACACTTGCAGGAGCTCAGCAACAACCTGCAGTTGGGTGTTCGTGAACAAATATTTACACCAAATCAGTTATTTTATTTTTATTTTATTTTTTTCGGAAGACCAACAGCCAAAATAACAGTATAACACAATAAATAGTTTTCAGAAAGCCAATTACAGGTCCTCACTATTAAACAATTGAAAATTGAAAATGAAACACTTAACAGAAGGTTAAACTTGAGTAAATAACGTATACAGTTTTTTTTTCTTTTTCTAACAGTGCTATTAATTTCTACACATTGTACCAATATGATAAATAATAATAGAACATATAATGAATAATACATTTTAAAAATAGAATAATAATAAAAATAAAAAATTAACTCGCCTAATCGAAAAATGCTTGACTCATTAATCGCCTTGCCAATGCACAGCTCGTGTTGAACAGATCTAAATCTAAAGTTACCAAAATGATAACCAATTAACCGACCGGGTTTGTGTGTGTATCGCAGCGGCAATAAGTATCAGGCCGAGCTGTTACAACATGTTCTATATGATATACTTACCTACGCACCGTGCACGTGCACGTGTACGCTGCAGACATCCCGCACGTCGGTAATATACTGTTGTCTCTCTTGTTGCAGCTGCTGGTGACATTCCAGAACAAGGTGTCGGACTACTGCTTCGCACGCAAGACGGAGAAGGACGAGCTGCTGAAGGACCTCACGCAGGCGGCGGCGCGGGTGCCTCCCCCGCGGCCCGCGCCGCCCGCCCCAGCGCACCACGACCCCGCCCCCGCCCAGTCCGCCGCAAAGCCCCTGCCCTACCCGACCCAGACACAAGGTGAGTCAATGAGAAGTAAAAATAAAATAACCGAAGTAGTAGAATATAATAGAGTACTCTTTATTTTGGAAATAGGTGGTGTCATGTTGTTGGGTTTGATACATTCATATAATCTCTATTTCCTACCCTAGTGATACATGTGAAGCAATATCATCAGAAAAATCGCAACATCTCGCAAGTTTATGTCTTGTAAGGATTATCAGAAAAATGTGTATATTTAGGAATATATGTCAAATGTCGTTCAATAGTGAATAATATGAGGTTTTCAAATCCAAATGTTAATGTTCCAAATTCAAATTACATTTTCATAGAATCGCACCACGATCCTTTACACTGTTAGGATTCATTTGTCGGAATTGTACGATATTCAAAAGAGTGGGCGCTCTTAAGAGGGTATGCTGGTGTCAAAGCGCCCATACAAACGTAGTCCAGTCATATTTTGAGTATTAAGCTATGAAAATCCATGAAATTTTCAAGACACAATCTAGAAACAAATATCTGTGTCGGTGGTGAGTCAGATTTTCGTTTAAATATATACTTCCAGAGTTACAGGGCGTCAAAGTATTGTATTTTTCGGTAATAAAAAGCCCCAACTTTGAACCTGATTTACAAGAGTATGAATCAATTTAGAACAATTTGGAAAAACCACCGACATCTGAAATTTCATTAGTATACTGTATTAAAAAATGGTTACATAATATACTGTATCCTTCAAATGATCCCTGGACTACGAAACATGCAAATAACGGGTGGATAACATCGCGTAATGTATGCTGTCTCACCTTACGCGCTCGGGTAGGATAGGGCTCGGAGAGGGACAGCTACAAAACAATGCAACCTTGAAACCGACCACGTGGTCTTACCAACATAGCCTCTTAAGATCGTATATTGTGCGCTAGTTGGCAGTTCACTGGAATATTGTTCCGTGGCTCGGAGCCCTCATTACCAATGCCCTCGCGCGCGTGCAGAGACGGTGTATGTTTTTCTTAACGGTTCACTCGAAGTTGTTACCAACTCTGCGTAACTATAGTGACCGTCTGAATCATTTCAAAATGACATCGTTACAGGACGTCGGTGGTGTGACATCAGACTTTCCTGATGCTTGCACACTCTTATTAATTATTACATAAAATCAAGTTCTCGGTACCGCGATCAGGCCTTCGTGCGGATGATAATTTCAATCCCTTTGCTGTCGGAGGATACCGAACCAATACAGGACATCATAGTGTTATTCAGAGAATTTGACGAGAGCACAATGTACTATGTGAATTGATTGAATGTGAATATTTCTATGTCAGCTTTTAAAGCTGCCTTGGTTGATGTATTGTGAGTCACTGCTCTGCCATTGCCTCCTCTTAGTCGCTTCATGTATTGTTTCCACGCGGCGGTTTCCTGTCGTTGAAGGAGCACTTACTCTTATTTTAAGTTGTTATTGTGTGATTACTTATAGTGTTTCTTTGTTCGAAATCGAAATAAATTAAATATATTTTTCTGATGATCCTTACAAAACATAAACTTGCAAGGTGGTTCAATTGTTCTGATGAGAGGTATATTTGTTATCGAGCATCGCTTCACTTGTTCATATCGTACGCGCGTGTTTCAGGCATGCCGCTGCCGTACGCAGCCCCCGGCGCCGCACCCTACGGATACTACGCTCCGCCCCCCATGCCTGCCATGTACAACCCCTACGCCACGCTGCCGTACCCCCACCACGCACGGCTCCCCTCCGCAGCGCCCTACATGCCCTACCAGCACCCCCCGCACGCCCCGGGAGCACCCGGCGCCGCACCCCCCGGGTACAACCCCTACCCCCAGTAACACGACCGGCCGCGCGCACCCAACCATCGCAATGTCTTCAAATGTTAAACCAAACTACAAATGTATGCTACCGACGGGCGGGCGGACGAGTCCGTGCGCGACACGCGACGCCCGCGAGACAAAACCATTCTGGGTCAGTTTGACCGACATCGAACTAACAAGGTGGACAATTTACATACGTAAAATGTTTCTTACGCCTACTGTGTGATTCCCTCCTTGTTTTTCGGATTACAAACTTGTCGGTTTATATACAGTCGAGTAAAATATTTATAATGGTAGCGTTGACAAGAAATCGACGCGACAACATATTGTAGAATTCGTTTATGTATTTATGTAACGAAAAGTATCCAATACACAAGTAAAGATAAATTGAAATTTACCCCGCCCCGCCCCGCCCCGCCCCGCACCAAAGGAACTATAACATTACCACGAGGAACTGCAGTTACTGATCGTTCATTATCACCAGACGGATACAACAATTATTCGATTACTGAGTATACTGCGTCTAGGTTTCGCACATCCGTGTTTTAACTGACTTGAAAAAATGAGGTTATAAATTTGACCTGTATGTAAATTTGTCTTAATAAAAGTAGACTTTTAGGGCAGCTGGAGTCGGTTTCCAGTTCTTTTTGAACGCGTTAATTTATATTTTGAATGATCTCGGTAAGAAATGCGGGGCGGGGCGGGGCGGGGTGATACGATTCGAAACGAACTCATCGAAACTATTTTCTATAGAATATATGATATGCATAAAAGTGAAGGAAATGGCATGATCTAAAACAAAATATTTAGAGGGATTTTTAAAGATTTTCTTGCATGTTATATACTTTTTTACGGCCAGGGAACTTGTGATGATGCGTAGTAATAATAATAGTAACATTGTACTAAAAGTTTTTATTTTTTAATGTAAAATTATGAAATTTAAAAAGTAACTGCAGAAGACGTAATATGTCGCTACTCGATGCTACCGGCTGAATATCGTCTCGTCACTGGCGCGCGGCGCACGAGCGTAGCGAGCGACCGCCGGGGTCGGCCCGCCGCCGCCCGCCAGGCGACCAGTTACAACTAACATAGCGTTAAGTCTATATGATAGTGTATGTACCGGCCGGAGGGACGAGTGTCGCGAGTCGGTGTGCTACTGGTGGTGGTGGGCACCGTCGGGTGGGATCGTGGCCTTGTTGTGAATCTATGTTGATCCAGCACGTGACAGCACTCGGAAAGTGGTGCTTTAAAGAATCTAATGTAATGATTAATGTATATAATATATTGTATGTAATTTCCAAATGAATTTTTAGCGAATAAATGATTATATTTTTAAAACAAGGTATTTTTTTAATATGAAAAGTTCTTTAGGCGCGTTGTGCACATTTTGGGTGAATTCATGGAACTCGTATCTTCGTCCAAAAATAATTCGAAAATAAGAATCTAATAGCTCGACGATACAATTCACACGTTACTTAGTTTTCACTTCTATCGGCAGGCCAAAGAGACTGCCCCGTATGGTTTTTTTAAATTTCCTAATATATTGATTGAGATACAGAAACAAGCGCAAGTTGAACTGTCACATAAAGGTTCTGGAACTGTGAGCCCCAACTAATAATACACACTAGTACTGCACTTGCCGACAACCACCGGAGCAGACGAGTCTTCGAATGGAGAGCACGTATCGAATCGAGTGTCGCACTCTGGGAGAGGTCTACCTGACGGACGCAGGCCGTCGTGCATTCATTACTACTGCACTTGAACCAACTAGCACGGAGGACAAGGCAAGGCCTGTTGAACAACACGCGACGCACGTTGTGGACAAGTGTACGTATAGAAACCGGCCAAGTGCGAGTCGGGCTCGCGCACGAAGGATTCCGTACTATTATAAAAACGGCAAAAAATCATGTCTGTTGTATGGGAGTCCACCTTAAATATTTGTTTTATTCTGGTTTTTAATATTTGTTGTTATAGCGGCAACAGAAATACATCATCTGTGAAAATTTCAACTGACTAACTATCACGGTTCATGAGATGCAGCCTGGTGACATTCCCACCTCCTCTCAGCTCTCACTGTTATTCCTGTTTTTTGTGTTGTGTAAAAAAGCCTGGTGACAGACGGACGGACGGACAGTCAAGTCATAGGATCCCGTTTTTCCCCTCTGGTAAGGAATCCTAAGAAAATAATATCAAAGTGAACAGCTGCGGCTCTGATGTAGAACGCGTTTTCATTGTAGTTTGTGTGTGAGACCACAGAGAACCTTATCTGTCTCGTTAAATGGAAGATGTACACTAGAGTCCAAATATATGTATCCCCTTTTGAACCATGTCACACTCCCTTCAACACACTACATAGGTAGGATCAAGTAAGAATGAATGTGACATGGTTCGAAAGTGGATACATATTTTTGTACTCGATATTTTATATACTTATGTTGTTGTGTACATATTTATGTTGTTGGACAGGACATATCCTCCGTCCCGTCTAGCTGCCACCATGTTACCCTGGTCTGCCGACAAACAGCATTGTTGTGTTCCAGTTTGAGATTATATCTACCATACAAGTGCAAAACCATCATTATTTATTTACTTGCTCTGCCTTGCTTCTTGACAATTTCAGGATTCTAGGTCAATGGGAAGTACCGATGGGTTTTGATTGGCTTTCAAGGGTAATCAACAAAATAAGCAGCTGTGTCTTTTTATTGCATTGACTTAGCAGTTTTCTTTTTTCACAAAGGAATTGCAGACTTGATATTAATTTATAAGAAAAAGGATCTTGCCTGACAGGCAACCAAGAGATCCTTTGAGAGTTCCTTTTGAGGTATGGAACCCTAAAACTTATTTTAAATAATAGAACAGACAAAATATAAGAGTAAGTATATCATTAACATTACTTTTTTTTCTTAATCGAGCAATAGTAGGATAATTGTTGTAGTGCATGCGGACGAAGTCGCGGGTGAAACACTTGTGTGTCTATAGAGAATGCATTTCATAAATTGTTGAAAAGATATTTATGAAACTTTTATAAAACATGACATGACCACTTCAGGACTTCCACTCTCTCGGAGGTTCAATGGTAAAACTACAACTGATGAAACCTGTGAGAACAAGAAGCATTGCAACTGCTGAGTACCTCTTGAAGAGACATCACTTCCTCACTCACCATACAGGCACATACGTCAGCTATAAGCTGCTATATATGTATATAATAATATGTACATACATGGTGACAGAAACTACTGCATCAACTCAACATAAACACAACTATGTATTGTTTTCATTTTCACATTTATTATTGTAATTATTCAGTATTTTTAAAATAAATGATCAATAAAACATAGAATAGATTATGACATTTATTAAATTAATTAACTATTGATTAAATTAACACCATCTAAATAGGATACACTTGGATGTGAGGTGCGAAGCTTAGAATTTGGGGGCAGGGGACTCCTCCTTGGCGTAGTCCCGGTTAGGCGAGTAGAACTGTAACAAAGGAGTCCAGGTGAGTGAGGATGTCGTTGTTCACCAGTCGACGTTGACAACTGCCGCCGGGGCTCACCTTGTACTGCTTGGTGCGGTACTCCTCCCAGGGCTCGGGGTTGGTGCGCTTGTTCCACGACACGTCGGGCGAGCGCAGCGCCAGCCGCGCCAGGTACACCAGCGCGCCGCCGCACCCCAGCGCCGTGCACACGTACAGCGGTATCAACTGCACACACAACACGATACACTCAGACAGTATCTACATTTTATATGTACAGTAAACCGTGATACTGTGCACTACAATATTTTTGCATGTAAAAATATTTACAACACTATCTTTGTGGATAGGTTAAATTATGTAAGAGCGACCGAGACGCAAAAGCTTATCGAACCATTACAATGTAGGTATACTCACCGCCTTGTGTTTCTTCAAACTTTGTAAGCTTAAGCCTTGCATTGTTATTATTTTATGTAATTATATTGTTAAAACTGATATTGCTCTTAAAAATACTAGCGTACGAAAACGAAACTGAATTAGTAGTAGAGATACCCCATGAAGCTTGTCAATCAAGTTGTCAATGTCATTTATCAACTCAATGACATTGATAACACATTATAGTGTTGCAAAGTCAAAATAGTGTTCCACTTACAAATACAAGTTATAAAGTCCTCTTGTCATGGATTGCATGCAAATTGCATGTGATTTGTGATTGGATACAACCTCGTCTCATGCTATGCGCTCAGGAAGTAGAAAGTGGAAATCTGCAAGGAATACTTGTAAACTCCCCGAGTTTAGGCTCATGTTGTTTGTTTTAGCAAGTCTAATGGTGAAAACACACTATCGTGGCGTGGCGCGTTTCATACATTTAGAGAGAGAAACGTCACGTCAGTGTGTTTTTGCCAATAGAGGCACGTATGTAGGTCGTGTCCAAAGACATTTAAAATTAATAGTAACCTATTACTATATTTAAATCTCTCTGACTGCTTCATACTAAATGTATGATGTGCTTCTGGCGCGCCACGCGCGCCACGTCACGATAATGTGTTTACGCCATAATACATTACGCTTATTGAAGGGTGTCAATGACAAAATAACTTGGAATAACTGATGTGTTGTTTATTAATCATAATCATCATTTATTGGTACTGCTGGTACAAGTCAATATCTTAAAGTTAAATTACTACTAGTCATGGAGTATAGTTGAAGAAGTCATCTAGTTTAAAGAAACACTGCTCGACAAGTCATTTTTAAGTTTATTTTATTTTTAAAAGAGTATATACTCGGAGCCTCTCTAATTTGGATTGGCAGCCTGTTGTAAACTCGAGGGCCCATAACTCGAATGGTCCTCGACATTTTGTCTAGTTTAAATGTGACTGTCCGCAGCGTGTCTGGGTGGCGGACATTGTGCGTGTGACCCTCCCTCCGTCTGGTGTACGAGTTTATATGGGTACGTACATAGACAGCTACTTGCATGACCAGTAGACATGGCAACGTCATTACACCGAACGAGATGAAAAATGGCCTCGCTGTCTCATCAGATTGGATCCGCGCCATCACCCGGATAGCACGTTTCTGGAGACGAAACACTCGCTCCCAATCCGCGTCGCGGCCCCAGAACTCCAGACCATAATTTAACAATGATTGCACAGAAGCAAAATAGCATGACCGGACCGTTTCTTTTGTCAGGGTTGCAGCTACACGTTTTAGCGCGAAACAAGCCTTGCTAAGCTTGCCGCACAAGTCATCTATATGACAATCCCACTTCAGTGCTGAGTCCAGGCGAAATCCCAGAAACGATATATTTGACACTTGTTTGATCGGCGTATTGTTTATTGTCACTACTAGAGGTCTCTGGGGTCTACTAGTTAAGTCGAAACGAATAATTTGTGTTTTAGCCAAATTTAGGACAAGTCCGTTTGTGGTAAACCACGTGTGTAATTGAGAGATGACGTGGTTTATCTGGTTTTGCAGAGCGTCTAGAGTAGATGACGTTATAACGGCTGATTATTGATGTGAAACATCTATAGCCGCACGTAAAACAAATTTCTGGCGTGGCGACGCATGCCGTGGCGACGCGTCGCCACGCTATATGATGGTGTATATATACAGAACGAATGAAGTTGTATAAATTGTTTTTATATTTAATGAAAATAAATGTTTATTAAATAAACAGTCATCATTTTCTGGAAAAAGTCGTAATATTTTATTTTATCATTATGCCATATTTAGTTTATATCGCAATCTGTTCTTTTCAATCATATTACTTTTACAAAATAATGTCGATGTTTCACATCTGCCAGGCGTCCCGTGACGGCTCACATTTTTTAAAAACTATAATTTTATTACGTGTCTCAAATCTCTCAGCAACGGCCATTAAATAAAAAAGAAGATCACTACCATTTTGTATAGACTCGCCTCGCCGCCCGTTCCTCTTGTACCCCGCGGGCTATTTAAAGTCGAATATTGCACATCAATACGCCGGTAAGACGAATGAGGGGGTGCAGAGCGGGGAGAGACGAGTGTGTCCAGAGACTTCTGAGTACGGCAATGTCATAATAGTATAAATACATACAATCATATGCAATGCAGTCCTACAAGGAAGGAAAGTGATGAATTAACCTTTAAACTCATATTTTAATGATTTTGTGCTTGATAGTAGACATTATACTTAAATAGCCGTGAAGAATAATCAATATTCAAGATGAGTTTTTTATTGTAAGTACATAATAGAGTTGGTTTGAGTGGAGCCGTCTATTTTTGTCTTAATTTTTTTACTTCCGCTGACGTCTTGTTTACGAGGTACGATTGCTAATCTCATATTGATCTGTGGCTGAGCCCGGCAGCTCGCCTGCCCCAGCGCTCAGGGCACTAGGTAGGTGGCACGAGTCAACGCGCAGTGCACCATCCGTATCGAGCCTGAGACTACTCGTTTACAACTCATGTAGTCGGCTTGCTCGGCCTGAAAGCGCGCGAGTCGCGGCTCGCATTCCAGCAGGGCGTGAGCAGCTGTCTCCTCGGACTCCATACATGCTCTGCACAGAGGGCTGTCAGTGATACCTAAAGTGAACAGGTGCTTGTTGTAGGGTTCATGTCCTGCTCATTGCTCCTACAATCAGGCGAACACATATTTGTTTAAATCATTTATTTATTACAATCTAGCTTACATAGCTAAAAAGCACATTTAACGTAAACTTCTAAAGATAAGATTTTTAGTATTTATATATAAATATTGTTCACTCCCTGATAGCTTGAGTTTTTCCAAAACCTTCAGCAATTATAGTGATATTTCGACTTTGAGTTTACACAGTTAACTCTGTTACATACATAGATGAATACGGCATGGAAATCCGCTCAATAGTACATTACTACTGTCGTAATTATGTTGTTCTCTCCTCGCTGTCTCCTGGCAGCTGCCAGGAAGTTATTATCATGTCCTTGCACTTTTGACGGGGTGAAAGCTGTTATTGATCTATTATTATATACTGACAATAGATAATTGTAAAACTAAGATAACATAATTAAAAATATTGTGTTGCATTACATATAGTGTATAAAATGTACCCATGGGAAGGATGATCTCTGAAGTGTATTGTACAGAGTGAGTCACATGATAGTGCATAGGTGTGTGAGTGAAGGTTCACATGTGTGTTTCAGCGGGGGGCGCTCCAACAAGACATTCAAACCTAAGAAGAACATCCCGGAGGGCACGCACCAGTACGATCTGATGCGTCACGCGGCCGCCACTCTCGGCTCCGGGAACCTGCGGCTCGCCGTGCTCCTGCCGGAGGGAGAGGACCTCAACGAGTGGGTCGCAGTGAACAGTCAGTGACTACCACTACTACACACATCCCTGCACAACCATAGATATTTACAATGTCAGCCTTGACGATACTGGGTGTTGTACTCTCTCAACAAGCTGTATGTATTGTGTATTCTACATACTTGCCAATGAGTTTGTTGATCTCAGTAAGATGATGGCAGAGGCACAGGGAGATGCTCCACATAAGAGAACACACCACACGTACAACACAGTTATATTCTTTATATCACCCACACTAACAAAGCTCCCTTCACCATCTCACTCTAGAAGACGAAACTGATTTTAAGGGCCTTCTTGCAGCTTAGGGTTTTACAATTAGAAAACGGCATAGATTTTAAGAACAAAATTACAGATTGTCTTCTTGAAAACTGCTATAATATAGTTTTTCTGAATATTTGAATCATAAACATTAATCATTTTAAAGGGATAAGGATACGAGTACTTGTAATTAAGTTTGACATAAATTAATGAGATGTCTTATGAATTATTTAATGACAATTTTATTTACATTGTTTGACATGCTGTGTAATAGTTATTGTCCCATAAGTGAGCAATGTTGTTTTTCGGTGCGAGTGCCGACTACCTAATGTAGATTTCCGAAGCGAGAGATTTAAAGGTATGAGAACTCAAAAATTTACCCTCGAGGTAAACATACAGCTTGTCACCTCCACTCCTCAGCGAGAAAACTATCAGGTTCTAAGTAAGGAACACACTGAAGACAATATTAAACTATAAGGTTATTCTTATTTACAAATTTTACATATCTTCTTGTGTTATATATTCATCACAGTTTGTCCAAAATTCACACATTTTCCATAAAATCACAGTATTTTTTGTTTAAAAATCATATTGCTTTATATTAAAGTTTATTGTTGGTTTTATTTATGCATCACATCACATACAAACAGTACGATTGTTGTAACATTAAATTCAAGCACAACGTGCATATTTTGTTGATGAATTAATAAATGAAATAAAAGTAAATACATAAACTAATGTTATCAAATTGATTGTTGATATTTTTTCAGAATACATGTAACAATATACTCTCGATCTCTTTTTATTTTTTATGTATAGAAGTTCGTTCTGAAATTATGTGCTGATATTATTAACAAAACCAAAGCATGCTTACTGCGTCGAAAAAAAAGTGAAATTATTAGTTTTAATTGAAATAAGATAATATAATTTTTATTTATTTATTCTTTGTACACATCGGTCTAATTCAGTTTCGGAATGAATCTAGTCTTAAAGTTGGAGTTTTTGATGACCAAAATGACCCTTTTCGTGCTGGAGAGGTGAAAACCAATTATTGACAATTAAATTCCTTATTAGATATGTTTATAATATTTGCACATCGGTTAAGTACGTCCAACTAATTTAAATTACTATATTAACACTGTAAAAAAATATGTACTCTGCAAATAAATTATTTCGTTGCTTTTTTCTTTAAAAACACCATTAAACAAAATACATGCTCAGTCTTAGTACCTGCAGCACGTAAATGTTAAACAAAGCTTTTTTGTCGTCCTGCACTGTATATTACATAATATATGAGCTGTACTCTGACGGGCTCACAAACACCATGTCTGTAAAGTGGTTGAAGCAGACCGGTGCTCGTCAACGGAAGATGTACTGTGCTGGTTGGGTTGCGGAGTGAGTGAGGTGTGCTTGTGTGTGGTTTCAGCTGTGGACTTCTTCAACCAGATCAACATGCTGTACGGGACGGTGACGGAGTTCTGCACGGAGCAGGCGTGCGGCGTCATGTCCGCGGGCCCCAAGTACGAGTACCACTGGGCGGACGGACACACCGTCAAGAAGCCCATCAAGTGTTCCGCACCCAAGTACATCGACTACCTGATGACGTGGGCACAGGACCAGCTCGACGACGAGACGCTCTTCCCCTCAAAGATTGGTGAGTGTCACACACACACACACCACAGACTCCAGCAACTGTACGTACACGTTACACCGATGTGTCTGTGCGCGTGTCCCGCAGGCGTGCCGTTCCCTAAGAACTTCCTGTCGATGGCCAAGACGATCCTGAAGCGTCTGTTCCGGGTGTACGCGCACATCTACCACCAGCACTTCCCCGAGGTGGTGCAGCTGGGCGAGGAGGCGCATCTCAACACCTCCTTCAAGCACTTCATCTTCTTCGTGCAGGTGGGTGGGCGTGAGTGCGTGCGCACTGAGTATATATAACTATCGCGTGACGTTTGACACAGGGTTGACAAATTAAAACAGCTATTACTGGGAGACAAATGGTTGTATTCAAAAAAAATATTATTTTGTTGGTAAAAAAACAAGTTATTTGGATTTGGCAAGAATTAAATTCTTAAAGTTTCAAAAATTGCGAAAAATATAGTTCCTCGAATATTATAAAAAATATATATATTAAAATGGTTATTACATTTACTTTTCTCATTGAATTTTATTTATTATTTTTGTGTGGCTTACAGCTATCAATTCAGAACATAGAATGAAAAATAAACGACTAATAGCCATTGATAAGCTCCACATGTGGCTTGTGTATCAGTTATAGATTTACAATTATATATACTCACTAATAAATAATATAAATACTAAAATAATACTTAAACTAGAGTCAATATATTGGTTGTTATTTGCATGGTTGTACTGTATCTCTCACTCGGCACAACGTTGGTCGGCCGCCTCCGCCGGCCGCCGGCAGTGCGGCGTGTCCCTAGTGCCTTCCTGTGTACAACCATTACACGTTCACAGTTAGTCTCTGTGGTCGATCGCAGTCTTGCCTGTCTTAAGTATTGCCTCGATCGAAGCCTTATATATGTCGATACAGCGGCGCTAAAAAGTCTTGGTAGCTCAGGTGGGTAGAGCGACATTCCTTAAACTATCGAGGTCTGGGTTCGATCCCGGCTCGTACCAATAGGTTTCAATTTGTTATTTGGATTTATGTACGAATGATAACAATTATTACCATTGACTTTCCGGTGAAGGAAAACATCGCGAGGAGATCTGCATACTCCTAAGAAGAAAGGTGTGCGTGAAGTCTACCAATTCGTACTGGGTCCGCGTGGTGGACCATGGCCCATACACTCTCTGTACGAGAGTAGGCCGGAGCCCCTGCCCCTCTGTGGTACCGTGGGTTTTTCGTCGGGTTCATTGTTTTATATAATTATTGTTTCTATCTGGATTTTTTTTTGAGGAAGTTAACAGCATAGTGCTCACTACGAGGCGAGCTCCATCTCGACGTCGTCAAGTATATTTATCGAAGTGAATGATGTTTCAGGAGTTCAACTTGATCGAACGTCGCGAGCTGGCGCCCCTACAGGAGCTCATAGAGAAGCTGACGGCGAAGGACGCGCGGTGAGCGGCGCCCCCGGGCCCCGACCCACCCACTCGCAGGTGTACATAGCTACCATCGTCGGAGACAGGACCGCGGGACGCGCGCCGCCGCCCTGCGCACCGCTTGTAATAAATAACAAATGACTAGATTTGATACAAAAACATATTTTATAGCACTCGACTAAATTAATTAACTAAGAGGTCCCGTTTGAGACAAACGTAGGTTAAGATATGTACTGCCATTGTTGTGACGTCACGGGGGAGACCGGGGACGGTTCCCCCGCGACACTACACACTATATCATGTGTAATGAACGGAGGCCTGCCCCCCGCCCCGCCCGCGGGGCACACGTGCGAGTCAGCTGACGTCACGCTGCGCTGACGCATCGTCAGCGTCGTGGACGCTACAGGGACGGCACGCGTGCGAGTCAGCTGACGTCACGCTACGCTGGCGCATCGTCAGCGTCGTGGACGCTACAGGGACGGCACGCGTGCGAGTCAGCTGACGTCACGCTGCGCTGACGCATCGTCAGCGTCGTGGACGCTACAGGGACGGCACGCGTGCGAGTCAGCTGACGTCACGCTGCGCTGACGCATCGTCAGCGTCGTGGACGCTACAGGGACGGCACGCGTGCGAGTCAGCTGACGTCACGCTGCGCTGACGCATCGTCAGCGTCGTGGACGCTACAGGGACGGCACGAGTGCGAGTCAGCTGACGTCACGCTACGCTGGCGCATCGTCAGCGTCGTGGACGCTACAGGGACGGCACGCGTGCGAGTCAGCTGACGTCACGCTGCGCTGACGCATCGTCAGCGTCGTGGACGCTACAGGGACGGCACGAGTGCGAGTCAGCTGACGTCACGCTGCGCTGGCGCATCGTCAGCGTCGTGGACGCTACAGGGACGGCACGCGTGCGAGTCAGCTGACGTCACGCTGCGCTGACGCATCATCAAATGGATGCTACACTATTGATATGTAATATATTTTTGCACTGTATTGTACCTAATAATATAATTATGTGTATTACTATTAGTGGTGATATGTAGTGCTCCGTCGGAGTCGGCCCCGGGACCCCCGCGACTGAGACTCGGGCTCCACGCCGGCGTGACACGAGCGTCACACAGTTGTATGTTTAAGGCCAAATTGCATTAAAATTGTATTATTTATTGAATCCGTGTATTATTATTACCCAAGATGCGACATAGACTCGAGCGCTGTGATGTTCGGATGTATCGCCTGACCTTTAGACTTTTTTGGAGAATAAATACTTTTATTATTATTTATTATTATTATTATTATTTAGAGGATGCCCAGATGTTTTGGCCGCAGTCGAGTGGGAGTCGGACTCTCACCGAGGTTTTTTTTTTACAGAGTATAGATCAACGCTTGGCCACGATCTCGCCTGATGGTAAGCGACGATGTGGCCTACGATGGTGCGCGTTGGTCTAGAAGGTGCCTGTTCACCCTCGACTTGAAGACACCCAAGTTATAGTTTTCTGGGAATACAGACGCCGGCAGCGCGTTCCACTCCCTGGCTGTACGCATGATAAAATTAGAAGCAAAGCGCTTAGTGCGAGCAATAGGAATGTCAACGACGTATTGGTGGAGCCCTGCTGTTCGTCTGTTGGATCGATACTTAAATGGCGATGGCGGAATCAACATGAACCGCTCTTGCGCGCACTCTACACAATGTAACCTATAGAATACAGAAAGGCAGGCCACTTTTCGCCTGTGTTCAAGGCTTTGGAGTTTGGCCTCCACGAGCGAATCATTGCCAATGAGCCTCTTTGCACGTCGTTCTACCGAGTCCAGGGCTGCTAGCTGGTATTTAGCAGAGCCATCCCAAAGGTGACATAGGTACTCCATACATGATCGAACTTGAGCTCTATAAAGGCTTAGGAGCTGTTCAGGCGTGAAGTACCGTCTCACCCTGGATAGGATGCCGAGTTTTTTGGCAGCGGTCTTTGCAATGGACTCGATGTAACTACCAAAGTTGAGGTCGGATGTAATATCCAGCCCCAAAAGCTCAAGGTGGTTAGTTATAGGTACGGAAACATTTTGGAAAGATGGAGCAAGATGGAATGGACTTCGCTTTGCAGTGAACAGACACGCCTGTGTCTTTTTCGCATTGAAGCTGACAAGATTGGCATCGCCCCAATCGGACACGGCCTTAAGTGTCAGCTCAACACGATCTACCATAGATTTTCTGAGGGATCGGGTTAGGTCACTGTCGGCCTGCGCAGTAGACAAATATCTCTCCGAGACTGTGCTGTCATCAGCGTACCCAAAGATACCGGGCATTAGTAATAAGTCGTTGATGTGCAGCAAAAACAGAGTAGCGGAGAGAACAGATCCCTGAGGGACACCAGCATTTATGCCCAGCAGATCGGACGAGCAGCCATCGATGACGACTCGGATCGATCTGCCCCTCAGGAAATCAGACGTCCACGAACACAAGCCGCCAGATATCCCATATGCTGGAAGTTTGCTAATAAGGCTGTCGTGCCAAACCCTATCAAAGGCCTTCGAGATATCAAGAGACACGGCAAGAGCCTCACCGTGCTTCTCGATGGCTTCGCTCCAGCAGTGAGTGGCATACACTAGAAGATCTCCCGTTGACCTACCACGTCGAAATCCGTATTGCTGGTCGCTCAGGATGTCGTTGGCTTCTAGGTATGTGAGGAGACGGTTGTTTAATACACGCTCCATAATCTTGCAGAGTATGGAGGTGATTGCTATAGGACGATAGTTGTTAGGGTCAGCACGGCTTCCTTTTTTGGGCACAGGCTGCACGTTAGCCACCTTCCAGGTCTCAGGGACGATCCCAGTATTCAGAGAAAGTCTGTACAGGCGTGTCAGGACAGGACATAACTCGGGTGCGCAGTTCCGCAAGACTATAGCCGGAATGCCATCTGGTCCACTAGCTTTATTCACGTCTAGTGTGCGAAGGATTTTCAGCACCTCTTTTTGGTGTATATGGATTTCCGGCATTTTCGAATCACATTGAGGTACACGAGGTGGAGTTTTGCTTCCTGCGTCTAGACGTGAGTTGTTTGCGAAGAGAGAAACAAACAAGTTTGCCTTCTCCTCTGCGGTATGAGCTAGTGTTCCATCAGGCTTCACAAGTGGGGGCAAGGACGGTCGGCTGAAATTCGCCTCGACTGATTTGGCAAGAGACCAAAACGCTTTACTCCCAGAAGGGTAAGAAGCGAGCCTGGCTCCTATACGGCCAATATGGTCAAAGCGAGCCTTGCGCATAGTCTTCTTGCAAGACTTGGCGGCTATGTTGAACGCTCTCTTATGCTGACGTGTGTCCGGAGCTTTGCGGTTACGAGCATCTACCCAAGCTAAGTATGCAGAGTGCTTCCGAGACTCTGCACTTGTGCACTCCGCATTGAACCAGGGGCGAGCTTTACTTTCGAGTGATATGTCGGAATATGGGATGAAATATTCCATAGCTCGACACACCACCTCGGAGATTTCGGTAGCGCAGCTCGACGGATCGGCTGAAGAGAAACACGTTTGTCGCCAAGGATAAGATGCAAGAAAATGTCGCATCTCATCCCAATCTGCTGATTTGTAACGCCATACTCGTCTGGTGCCCCTGGGACTACGCATGGGGTTCCGTACAGAATAAGCATAATGATGAACATACTGAAGAACCACCGACAAAAGCTGTATTTCCATTGAAAAACAAACTTTGCAGTTGAAAAATGATATCCCATACATCAGATCAGTAATTTAACTGCAAATGTAAGTTTGTAATCGTAAAAAAAATCAGTGATGTGATATTATTTAAAAATAATGGTTTCAAACACTTGCTGAAGACCTTGCTTTTTGACCATTTTCACGATTCAACGGAAAGTACCTTATCACCGTCTGAATCATTTCAAAATGACATCGTTACAGGACGTCGGTGGTGTGACATCAGACTTTCCTGATGCTTGCACACTCTTATTAATTATTACATAAAATCAAGTTCTCGGTACCGCGATCAGGCCTTCGTGCGGATGATAATTTCAATCCCTTTGCTGTCGGAGGATACCGAACCAATACAGGACATCATAGTGTTATTCAGAGAATTTGACGAGAGCACAATGTACTATGTGAATTGAATGAATGTGAATATTTCTATGTCAGCTTTTAAAGCTGCCTTGGTTGATGTATTGTGAGTCACTGCTCTGCCATTGCCTCCTCTTAGTCGCTTCATGTATTGTTTCCACGCGGCGGTTTCCTGTCGTTGAAGGAGCACTTACTCTTATTTTAGTTTGTTGTTATTGTGTGATTACTTACAGTGTTTCTTTGTTGGAAACACAAATAAATAAAATAGGTTTTGATACGCTTTAAAGGTTTCAGTTCGTTGCATTCCTTCAAGGGACTGCATACTCGAGTCCTTGATATTAATTTCAACTTGATACCTTTACGCTTTCCTGAGAAAAAATGTCTGAGTGATACTATATGAGGGTTCCCTCTTTTCCATTTTCCAATAAGAAATATTATATCTAAAATAAATCCCTAAAACTAGACATGGCTGTATGAGAATATATATTTGGCTTCGGATGATGGAGTGTGTTTGAGTCGGTGTGACGTCTGCGAACAGACAATGAAACACTGCGGTGTGGTGGTGTGCGCGCGCGCAGGTTTATTGAGGCCGGGGGCGGGGCGTAACAATACAATACAGATTAGACATAGACATAACTTTCTTTATTATTTCATTATTCAGCACTAGGTCATAATTTATTATTTCATCATTCGTAATATATATTATGATACGGACAAAAAATTTACAGATTATTTCATTCTCTTGTTTAAATATATTAGTCTCAGTAAAGTGTTTGACGCTAGGCGGAGGATACGGGTGGCGGCGGCGGCGGGGGCGCCAGGAAGGGCGGGGGCGGAGCGCCCCACGGCGGCGGATTGTACGGCGCGCGCCACCCGGGCAGCATTCCTGCACAGAGCACGCACAATGACAAACAGGTAATACGTCGGTGAACACGTTTACAGCACCGGAGCTGTGTGGTCCAATGGCTGGTACAAGATGATCTCGCGTTGTACCTATACATACATATATTGACGTACAATACAAGAAGGGTTAGAAAATGTTTAGCAATTGACAACTACCAATAAGGTGGATCGTCTCTCTGTTACAGCGACCTTGTTTGACAGATAAGTACATGGTAATAATGATTTTCTGAGCTCTATTTCTGATTTGCTCGACGCGCTACTTCCCGATAGTTGCTACTTGCGTTACCTTCTTCGTTCCGCGAATTACTGGTTTTATTAATCCAAGCGAATGATTAATGTATTGAAATTTATAGTTTTACTGTTTTGTAACAAAAAGCTCAAGTAGTATTTAAAATTTGAAGTTACTTTTTCGTTGCGATTATTATTTTTCTGCGTGAAACGGATAAAATTAAACAATTAAAGTTAAAATGGCAACACCGGAGACGAACGATTCAACAATCACGCGACTTGTAATCTATCTTGATTGAAGTCATATGCGACGTTACTGTGTCAGAATACACGAGCGAGTCAAAGATGAGTTCCATATCCCCTTGGCTTTAGTGAAGTATTGAAAATATAAAGTAATAATTATGTAGAGCGTCCCAACGACCGTGTGCAGAGTGTCTCCCTCTGACCTCGCGCTGCGCCCCGATGGTGCAACCGTGTGCAGCAGGTACCAGCAAGCAAGGAAGGTACTCACCGGGCGGCGGCATGTGGGGCGGCGCGGCCCCCGGCCCCGGCCCCGGCCCTCCCAGCTGCGGCGACTCCTCAAACAAACACACAATACTATAACAACAATCGTTGCGTAAACACATTTAAGTAAACATGGACTCTCCTGCGTGGACACGGTACGGAGCATTCAGCTCGCGCGCAGTCGCATAGCTGTATACTCCGAGCCGCGCGCTCCGACACCAGCCCCGCCTGCTCCGCTGCGGAGCGCCAAAATAATACTTTTTTCTTCTCATTTCACTATTGTTATTATTATTGCTCGCTGGCCACTTGTAATGTAAATATTTGAAATAGTTTTTAGAATAAGTTTTTGATATTCTTTTGTTTTATTTTTCACTTCTTCTCGTAAATTCATATGTGATCGTTGTTCTGTTATTAACGGTAATTAATAATATTAACGATAATTCTTAAAATTAAACGTTTTCCTTTAAAATCCTACGAAAACTCGTTTGCTTAAATTACCCTGGTCGCAGCTCCACCGTCACCAATTGTAATATTGTCTACCCAACAAGCCAGGTCACCTGTCGTCCCCCCGCTCCCCGCTCCTCCTCTATAATATATATTCGTGACATTGTTTGCCGCTGTCCTCGATGCGGTGCAGGTGATACACGTTCGCGTTCGTTCATGCATCCACTCAGACAAGTGTGTTGTGCTTGTAATGATATTGTATAGTTGGTTGTTCTCACCTGCGGGTGTTTGGGCGGAGGGTAGGGGTGCGCGGTGCTGCCGGGGGGCGGCGGCTGGGCGGGGGCGAGCCACGGTGCGGGGGGCGGCGGGGGCGGCAGTGCGGGCATGAGTGCGCGCGGGGGCGGGGCGGGCGCGAACATCGCGTGGTGTCGCCGTGTGGGCGGCGGGTGCGGGGCGGTGGTGGGTGGGGGCGCCTCGCCCAGCTCCGCCATGAGGGAGAGGTACTCCTCGTCGATGCGGGCGCGGTCCGGGTGGTCGGGGCCTGCGCGCTGTCCGGGCCGCTTGGCGCGACAGTCTCGGGCGATGTGCCCCGCGCCGCCGCACGAGGAGCACACGATGCTGTTGGTGACGTTTGGCTTGTCCGGACACAGCCAGGTGCGGTGGTCGGTGCCGGAGCAGTTGGCGCACCTCGCGCCGTCCGTCTCACGCAGCGTGCCGTTGAGCTGGGCCAGCTCCCGCAGCTGCATGCGCCGCAGGTCGTTCTGTCCCTCCGGCACCTCCACGCCCTGCCGGCACACGTACACACATACAGACGTGTCCGCCGGGTGGGCCGCAGCGCCCGGGCCTGCGCGCGCGCCTCACCTGCCGTATGACCTCCTTGATCTTGTCGACGGCGCGCCGCACCGCGTCCGCGCTGCCCGCCGTGATGTACGCGTGCAGGGGCTCGTCCTCCCCGGGCAGCGGCTGACCGTCCTTGCGACCAACCTTGCCCTCCTTCACCGAGCCCTTGCCACGTATTATTATCTTGGCGCCCGTCTCCTTCTCCATAGCTGGTACAACACAAACAATATGCACACATATACATCGGCACACGCGCGAGAAGTGATGTGTTCAAATGTGTGTGTGACCTGAACGACGTGACACTCGGACACCGTGGACACTTGTGCTTGGATCGGGAACCCCGCTCGGAGGTGGTATATGATATATTCATAGACATATTTTTTTATTGACAAACACAATATAGAAAGATATACAAGATTCCAGAAGAAATAAATACACAAAAAAAAAGCCACGGTGTGTGTGTGTGTGTTACCTTTGAGTGTGTTCCCTCGCGGCCCGATGAGCAGCCCCACGAAGTTGATGTCTGGATGCTCCTCCTGAGGGATCATCACCTTGTCGTGGACACGCACCACCGGGGGCCTGCACACAACAACCACGTCAGTGATCATAGATATACTCGTAGATATCAAATATGTTATTGTAACACGTGAACAGTCCCCGTGCAACACGGCGCACGTGCTTGCACAGCGCGCGTGCTCCTGTTACAAACACAAATATCACAAATGTAAGAGAAACATTTCAAAATATATATTGAGTGCAATATAAAGTAAACCGTATCTCTTACTGACATGAAACATTATAACTTACAACAGCCGTACTCGGGACTCGGGGACTTATGAATGTACCGATGTACGTACATACATACTCATCCGATACGAGTCCTGCGTCAATCTTCACAACATTGTTGGGCACGTCTGGCGTCGTCCGCCCGCCTTAGTTACCCTTGTTGCGTACCTGGTCGTTTCGTAGTGATCCATATGAGGGACACGGACGTGTGGAGCACTGTGACAGCAGTCACTTGACTCATAGCGATCATTACACCCCGGTGGTACGAGTATATCCTCATCTTATAGTGGAAGTGGTAAGGTCTATGACCAACCTCACCCTGGCGGTGAGAGTTGTTGAGACGACATAGGCCTATGTACATGGCTACTACCTGTCGTACTGTCGTAGATAGAAACCGGGAACGGCTGGAAGTGCCTCCTGCCGCTCCTCCTCCAGCGTACGTCGCGTGCGGTACTCACTTGTAGTCCGGGGGCGGCTTGAACTCCGGGTTGATCTGCTGCATGCGTTGCACGAGGCGGTGCCGCTCCTCCTCCAGCTTACGTCGCGTGCGGTACTCACTTGTAGTCCGGGGGCGGCTTGAACTCCGGGTTGATCTGCTGCATGCGTTGCACGAGGCGGTGCCGCTCCTCCTCCAGCTTACGTCGCGTGCGGTACTCGCGCGTGTTCAGCCGCTTGCCATCCGTGGAGTAGATGGGCTCGGGCGACGGCGACCTGCGCACCACACTAGCGTCACGTCGTGCAGCGCGCTCCAGACGCGCTCTCACTCAATAGTTTCATATATTCATGTCGTGGTCGACAAGAACCACGAGGGGGCGCAGGGGCTATCCAGACAATTACATCCGTGTGTAGAATTTTTTTTACGTTTAGTTAAATGATTTTTTTGCGGTGATGATTTTAATTAAAATAGTGCAATGATTTATAGGATTTATATTGTTACACATTAGTCAAAACATTAATTGGGGCCTCCATGCGCGAGCCCGACTCGACCTATGGCACGGAGACAGTTTATTGTGAAAGATTGTATATGTTTGCAGACGTACAAATGTAGATGTATTATGTTCTGCTGGACGGCAGTGTGGGTAGATCTATGGTGGACAGCACCCTCACCTCCCCGCCACTCCTCGACCACACACATATATAATTACGTAATATTATTCATCCGGGGTGTATCTAGTGATAGTTTACAACAAAGAGGTCAATGTTCCCGAAATGTTACAAGTATTTGTTCAAGATAAATTTACAATATTATTAAAATTAAAATAAACAGAACACTGAACCACGTTGGATTTGTCTGTGTTCTGTGAATGGATATGATCAAGCACGCGTGTGTGCGTGCCGGCACGCACACACGCGGCTGTCGCATCTCTGTGTGCAGCACAGGCAGGTACACGCACAATGGGTGATCGCGTCACCTGCCCACGCCGGACACGCGCGTTACCTAAAGAACACAACAACAATCATCTACAATATCCATTGGGAACATGTTCAGAATGTCTACAGACACATTTCTTTTACTATAGTATTTTCAAGAAAGGGAGTGTCTCCGTTGCCGGCACCGGATACTAAAAATGTCACTGTTGGGTAAGTATACTGCCGGCAGTCGACATTTAAAACAACTGCTGGCGGCAACTCAAAATGGCAACCGGCGACTAAATTGTACTGCGCAAAAGTCTGGGTTCCAGTGCAGTGGGTACATGAACACACAACAAACTTAACCTCAACACACGAATGTGTTTCTTTACTTTGCTTGTGTTTATCTTCACGGCTTGGTTTAGTTAAACAACAATACAAAATGTAAGTAGGTGAGGAATATTCGTCGAATGAAGTGTTTCAAGAGGCTTTAACGATGTATACAAAGAGTGTTTCCAACGAATACTGGATTGGAGAGGCTAGAACCGGCGCCGGCGACAAAATAAATGAGAGCCTTAAATACTATTAAATAAGATTAGCGTGTGTAAAGGAGGCAGACCTTTCAAATAATAAAGTGCAAAACTTTACACAGGACTGTGAACCTACGATTTTCTTTCGTTATTGTTTTAGATCAGATGCAACAACAAACAGGATGCAAAATAACTTTAGACTTGACTATCGTAACCATGACCGAGGACCGAAAACAGTTTTAAGGAGTGTGTTGAATTGTTGAAAATATATCAGTAAACAATACAACAACGACAATCTATGACTAGTCAAGTCACCGACAATTCACAATGATTGATGGCCGCTGAAAAATGATGGCCGAGGTGTGCAGTGAAGCGCCAAAAAGATTAGAATTTATCCAAAATGTTATTAAGCTCTGATCTGAAGGTATTGCAGGTTCTCTGAAAATATGGAAAAAGCGGAAGACATTAAATAGTGCTTCTGACAACATTGAAGAAATAAATAATAATAAAACTGACGAAACGCAGGAAGACTGCATTTACTTTGAAGACACGGCAATAGAGTATATTGAAGAAAACGCACACGTACATACACGTGTGTGATCGTTCCACTGAGGAACCAACTCAACAAACTAATGAAATCATCAGGTTTCACTTTAGCCAAGAAGAAACACTGCAAACATACAACAACGAACAGATAATTGAAATGCAAACAAAAACAGAATATCCGAGAGAAAACTATAGAGGACTGAAAAATAACATATTAATGGAGAACCGATTGGTGACGGTTAACGATAATAATAGAGTACATTAGTCGAGACGAACAGGATGCAGAGCAAACTAAAGAAGAGAAGATTGTTGGAAACCGAGAGTGAAGGTCAAATAAAGATAGTTAAAGATCAGATAACTAAAGTACAAGTTACTGATGAACACCAGGCTGCGATACAAATACATCTCAATAATATAAAAATGACTGCAAAAAAATAAAAAAGGGGTCGACCTAAGGGATTAGTCAATACTGTCATACGTTTACAGCGTAAGAAATTAATTTAAAAAAAACATGTGATTCTTAATAAAAATGTTGGTTCTAGTCTATTCATAATTTATTTAATTTTTTGTTGCTACTCCTGTCTGTTGTACTATCTTTTGTATAAGTTACACGGCCAGGCTATTCGGCAACCGGCGCTTGCAGCAAAGGCACTCCCCACTTTCAAATATAATAGCTGGCTTTAGTAAGTAATTACCTAAAAATAGGAGATCGGACTTTAATGACGGCAAATGAACACGCAGCCATGGTCCCTGAATACGGTGTTGTGATCAATTATAACAACAAACAATTGTGATTCACTATGAAATTATTTTATTATATTTGGGTGGTTTACAGCTAACATTCAGCATATAGAGTAAAAAATTAAAGGCTATTGAAAAAATGAAAATGAAAAATATTTAATTCAATAAACTTAAAAATTTCAAACTTATAAGTTGCACTGGAGCTTCCTGTTAAGCATATAAATGCCTGTGGTAGGAAGCCCCGCCCGCTATTAGCCATTGACAAGTTGTGTCTAAATGTAGTATCATTTAATTTCCCGACATGATACAATGTCATATTTATAGATAATTACTGCATAAAGCCAGCTATCCTATTTAGAAATATTATGGTAAAATGTAAAAAATTTAAAATTAATGATTCAGTTGCTATATTTTGTGAAAGAGCATGTACTTGAGTTTATTACGTACGAGTATGTACATTATACAGCAGGAGTGGACTATCCCTAGCTCGCGTTCTGCAATGGTCGATGTTTTATTGCAATACAGCTGTATATACAACACTAGCTGCGGGAGATGTCAGTAACCGTGTGATGATGGACACCGTGTTGTTGGGGGCTCGGGAGGCGGACGCGACGCACAGAGGGGCGAATAACGCGGCATACGTACAGCATATTTAATAAGTACATTACAGTATACACGTGTACGTCCCCGGGTGCCGCGGACATGATCGCCGTTCATGTCAGTATTAGACACCTTATATAGTTACATAGCGTGTTCATTAACGACAATGTTCGTTTTGGCTATTTTTGTAGTATTCTGTTGTCCAGCGGTGGACTTATGCAGATTCACCCTCCTTATAGCACTTTAAACCGAAAGGAAAAATAATCAAATGTGTAGATCCGGCGTGGTCGTCACCCACGACGAGTGCAACGAGCACGTGTCGCCGAGCGCCCAACAACAATGCACGTGTCGCGGACGTTGAGCAGAGATCAACAACAGTTGTAGACGTTCTAGGCTAGAGAGTATCCTACAGGCACGAGGCGGCTCCTAATCAACGCCCTGAGAAACAAAGTATTAATTAATCATTAATCGACCTGAAATTTGAACGGATTATCCCTGAAAGTAATTATCTTTATTATCGATTAGTTGGTCGTCGCTGAAAAGTTATCGATTAGAATAATTAATTAATAATTAAGTGATCGGATAGAACAATGCGGCCAGTTTGCATCACCTGCAAAATGAAGAAAACGGCGCATTAGAGGTCCGTCCAGAGTACCTGAGTACCGGGGCCACGCGCGCGCGCGTGACGGGGGGTGGGGTGGGGTGTTCAGTGATGCACGAACCTCTCCTCCAGGTTGGCGGGGATGCCGAGGTCCCCGGAGCGCAGCTTGCGGGACACCTCCTCGATCTGCAGCTGCACTGCAAGGGAAGGGGTTAGCACCGCGCGGCGCGCGACGTTAGTACAAACTGCACGCCGCGGGACACCGACCGACCGAGGGGCGCCGGCGCGGACGGTGCCCAGGTACATACATCACTACCATAGCTTACAATACGATATAATGCATTAATGCTGAAATAAATGTCGGGTCCGGGCGTGTGTTTACGTATGCAGCGGTGAAACTCATACAGGTATCGTATCGCGGTTCAGAAAGATATAGTATACAGAGCATCGGGCGCGGCGTGTGTTGACACTCACGCAGGTACTGCTCCTCCTGGTCTCGGGTGAGGGTGGACGGGAGCACGGTGGGCAGGCCCGGTATGAAGGTCTTGTCGTGCTCGGAGCCCTGCCAGCGCGTGCGCCGGCGCCTCGCACGTCTCTCGGCGGCGGTCTCCCCGGGCGGGCCCAGGCCGTCGTCGTGGTCGTCATCGTCCATGTTGTGCTCGGCTCCAGCGGCGGCGCCGGCGCCCGGCACGAGCGCGGCTCCGGTGCGACGGTCCCGCTTGTCTGCGCGCGCCTGCATCTGCTCTAGCCGCTGCTGCACGGAGGTTGGCGGTGGTATGGCGCTGGCGGCCGACAGCGCAGCCGCCGCCGCTGCCGCGGGCTGCACGGGAGCCGCCATGCGACGCGTCGCTACGAACGTCTGACGACACATACAGCATCATATGTACAAGATAAATGTTTATTCCACACACACACGGTTACAATTTATATGATACAAATTCATACTTAAAGTATATATGCACCACCCAGCAGTGTGTGACGCTGGTGCCTGAGCAGGTTGCCGCGGGTCAGGACACCAGCTGCACATTATGTTACATTCATGTTGTGTATACAGTACTGCTGTATCAGCACGTGTGTAGTGGGGGAAGCATTGTAAAGGAAACTATAAATAAAATAAATAGATAATACAGCAGTAAGTATAGAGTGTGTGTGTTAGAGAGAGAGAGGGTGTGTGTGGTGTGAGGAGTGAGGGTATATTTATAGTGTTGTTATGGTATATAATCTACTGCTATATATAATATTTGAATAGTATAATTATGTAGCTCTAGTCCACCAGACAAGCACCTAATCCGTCAGAAGGTTTTCAGCTATCATTGTCTAGCCCCACGAGCGGTGGAAACATTCATTTTTAGTTGGAACTGAGAGAGATGTCACCGTGAAGTTTGGGTTAAAGTAGTTCATGTTCAAAGGGTTCATGTATGTAGATCCAAACAATATTAATATTCACAGAGTTTCAGAGAGCCATAATCCACCACGCAGACCTTGACCTTCACGGTTCAAGGACTGACGCTATACACGACTGAGCTACCACGGCTTCACAGAGATATAAATACTATTTAAATGAAAATTAAAACGTAAACTTCCTCATTAATTATATCTATCTCACATTCTAGCTCATATTAATTGAATACATTCTTACCATGTAGTCGACGTATCTCTATAAACAACAAACAACATACTGTATTGCGGGTAAGGTGTGTGACAGCTAGCACACACAGACATAGTTACCTGTCTCTCACGGGCACTGTGCTGAAACACAGAGAGCTGCGTCAACACGGAGCTACTGCACTCTCTCTACATAACTCTGATTGTTGTGACTAACATACAGTCAGCCAGTGCTGCGTGTATGACACACAATGTTCCAATGTTCACGATGGCAATACTTACAGGCACCTACAATTAGCTGCATGCATAACTCACACTTAGAATATCAAACATATCGTAGTTTACATGTTAGATTATATGTGAAAAAATTTAATTGTGTTGTATGCTTCTATGATAATCATGACAGCCTTGTGTGTGTATGGTACCTGTGCGACAGCAGCTGCGGCCAATATGGCAGCCTGTGCGGCGGGGTTGACCGCCCCTGCGGTGGCGCCGCGAGCCGTCGCCTTGGTGGTGGTGCCCACCATCTGGTCCAGCAGCGCGATGGTGCCGTCCCTGTGCAGCACAACACATGTCATCATTATACCGTCACCTCACTCAATTAACAATCATTATTCTGTGCAAATTTGCACCCTTCCTCGTCTCCACCTTTTTAAATACAAGACTAAATATTATGACACACAACTACTTTACTGAGATAAAAGTAAACAATATTTGCAGATGACACTAAAATAATAGGGAATCCCCCTAATAATCATAAACAGATTCAAGAAGATCTGGACCGCATTGTACAGTGGTTGCATCTCTTAGAAAACAAATCAAGTGAAGGAAACGAGGTGACTTCATTGAAACTTATAAAATACTCAATGGACACTACAATGTGAGCCAGAACAGTCGATTAAGATTTAGAAACATCAAAGCAAGAACAGTGATATGCACGCATCAGCTCCAAGAGCTAGTGCTAGTGTATCAATCAAATAATAAAAAATAAAATCTGGCTCGTGAAGTATGCAAAAAAAGCATGATAATCCGTAGCTCCATGAAAGAAACCAAAGGATGACAAAAACCATAATATTTTGTAAAAAAAATCTAACCCCAAATAATATTTCCCCATCCCCCCAGGGTGACTTGTGCTGTTGGTGCTGGCCTTTGCAACTTTCCTGTTCTAAATTTATGTAAATCATCATAATTCTAAGCCCCGCCTCAGCGACCCTCAGCACAGAGGAGCGGTGCACTATCGGATATGCGGGTCTGACCTGTCCTTGGACTTGCGTGCGCGGCTGCGGCTGCGGGAGCGGCTGCGGCGTTTATCTTTATGTCGCGAGCGGCTGCGCGCGCGCTCCTTGTCCCTGAAACACAACACCCAGTCGTTACAATTGCAACGCAGCAAGAGTCCCGCCCGCGTAATGCTGCATACCTCTTGGAACGGTGTCGATCTCTGTCGCGGTCCCGGTCGCGGCCGCGGTCACGCTCCTTGTCACGCTCGCGCTCCCGATCGCGGGGCTTGTCGCGCTCCCGGTCCTTATGCCTTTCACGATCCCTAGACCGTGACCTGCTTCGATCACGATGTCGCGAGCTCATTGCAGGCTGCGGAGGCTTCAGGTCAGAGCCGATAAGTAATGTGTTAAATATATAACTATACACAGGGTGCTATTCAATCGATTCTAGATTACGCGGTTTACATGAAGTGATAAAACCTCAACTTTCGTTTATTTGACACAATCGCGAAACTGCAGGAAGCTTACGTATTTCCACAGACTACTTAGAAGACACAAGCGTATTTCTACAGAAGAAAACACATTAACAAAAGTCAGTAAAACGTTTATGTCAGTAGCAATAATGAGTGATGCCAACGCGCCATAGTCAAAAGTTACCATACTATGATAAAAAAAGTAACCTTTTGTTAGGAAAAGTTACCTTTTAAATTTTCAGGGGTTGGTCCCTCAGCCATCTATTGCTTCCACAGAGCTAAAAGAGCTTATTAGTGCTCTGTGATTGACCTCAATATATTTGGACAAAAGTAACCTTCTGGCAACACTGGTCACTAGTGCCTCATCGTGAGACGTGGGGCATATTTATTGGAACAAATAAAAATAACAGATCTATACATATAACAGTCCTAACTTGTTACGAGCTGTACTAAATACATATTGTTCTAAATAACAGGCAAAAAAGACTGTTACCGCCACCGCAGCACATCTGCAACGGTTACACTGATACGTCTATGAGTACCCTGTTATCAAGAACAGTCAGTTACCCCGTTACTGAGCCTTGGATCACGCGTTTCTCTTACTACTACTACTACTCTTACGGAGTATGGCTAAGTAAAAAGAGACAAAGCATGTTACTTTATCATGACCAATTATAAAAGTCTATTATATTCTTGTACACCTTCATAATTTAAGCCTTCGGGTTGTAATGAATAAATTTTGATTTGAGGGAATGGGAGAACGGTCACCACAGAGAATAAACATATTATACAGCCTTGGACGGAAGGAACCATGTTCCGGTTCCGGTCGAGCGCCTCAGCCTATGTCATGCGAGGGTAGAGTGATAAGTCTGGTAAAAATCGACTTATGAATAAAGTTATCGCAAATTGCATAAATCCTTTTTCTTGAAAACTATTTAAAAGACTAAATTATTATTTTCAGCCAGTTCTATCGATTATTTTTTTTGGACGGCCATAAAAGAAAAACAAGAGAATGCATTTTCGCAAACATGGAGAAAAGTGAATTTCGTGTGTGTGAAACATTATTTTTTGCGTAAAAAAAAACATTACGGAAACAAAACAAAGACTTGACAAATATTATGGGGACTCCGCTCCGTCGATTAAAATGATTCACAAGTGGTTTACTGATTTTCGTTGCGGTCGTACAAGCACAAGTGATGCTGAACGTCCAGGACGCCCAGTTGAGGTCACGACTCCAGAGATGATCACCAAAATCCATGACATAGTATTTAATGACCGAAGAGTAAAAGTGAGTGAGATAGTTGACATCGTAGGCATCTCAGACGAACGTGTGCGCAGTATCTTACACCAACATTTATATATGAAGAAGCTCTCCGCGCGATGGGTGCCGCGTTTGCTCACGGTGGATCAAAAACGCATGCGTGTGACCACTTCGGAGGCAGGTTTGGCTCTGTTTCAAAAGGATAGTAGAGAATTTATGCGTCGTTTTATAACAGTAGACGAAACGTGGATCCACCACTACACACCAGAAACCAAACAACAATCGAAACAGTGGATAGCTTCTGGCGAACCTGCACCGAAGAAGGCCAAAGCAGTTTTATCGACCAATAAAGTGGTCCAAGTGGACCAAAAAGACCACAGTTTTTTTGGGATGCACGTGGCATAATCCACATTGACTACCTAGAGAAGGGTAAAACGATTACTGGCCAATATTATGGCAATTTATTGGACGATTTCAACAAAGTTTTACAAGAAAAACGGCATCATCTAACTAAG
The DNA here is from genome assembly GCA_910589575.2 of Carcina quercana. Lineage (NCBI taxonomy): Eukaryota > Metazoa > Arthropoda > Insecta > Lepidoptera > Depressariidae > Carcina > Carcina quercana. The sequence goes on from OU342436.1 coordinate 160,118, forward strand.
AAGAAAATCCTTTTTCACCAAGACAATGCACGAGTGCACACCTGCGCAGTTGCCATGGCCAAATTCCATGAGTTACGCTACGAGTTGCTTTCTCACCCACCATATTCGCCAGATTTAGACCCCTGCGACTATTTTCTGTTTCCGAATTTGAAAAAATGGCTGGGTGGGAAAATATTTAGCTCCAATGAAGATGAACGAAACCAATGCCTATTTTGAAGGTTTACCACAGTCTCATTATATTGAAGGGATCGAAAAGCTGGAGAAACGTTGGATGAAGTGTATTGAGCTAGGGGGAGACTATGTCGAAAAATAAATAATAACTTTTACAATTTTTTTATTCCTTGTTTACTTTTTACCAGACTTATCACTCTGCCCTCGTAGTCCATTAGCTAAAGAAACTTACAACGGAGGTGCGTTTTATTTTCTTTAAAAAGACGTCAATTATTATTATGGATTACACTTTTTCGCCAGAACATTTCGTAAAAATATTAATAAAGTTTTGAATAGTTATCTGTTTTTTAAATTTAAACAGTAATTCATGAAATGATTTCGCGGGAAGTGTCGGAGGGCTTCGTTGTTTGAAAGTTTATTAATTCCTTTAATGTGCTTTAGTATGTTTGTTTACCGTTAACTTCACTTAATTTAGCTGTACATAATTGTGTCAATAAAAATTAATACATATTTAATTGTTTTTAGCAAATTAGAAAATAGTGGTAGATATATTATTAAATCTTTATACTTTTATGACGTTGATTTTATGTGTAGTTTTTTGGTCTAGTATAATGCCTAGATACTTGACTTCACTGGAGAAATTAATAGTCTTCCCAAAAAGCGTAGGTGGCTTTGATGCACCCAGTTTCCACTTTCTGGTGAATGGTACTATAACAGTTTTCGAAGCGTTTACTGAGAGTTGTGATGCTCTACACCAGCGTTCGATGCGTTTCAAGGCTGATTGCATTTATTCGGTTATGGTGCTTGCGCATTTCCCACAATGGTCATCTGCATAGCCTTGTGTACACAGTGAGACAGTACCCCACCGATGTAGGGTGTTGCGAACTTTTGAACGCACGCTTTACGCGGGAAAAAAGAAATTGCTTTTTTTGACTTTTGTCAGTTGTGAAAAACTACGCCCCTGATTTTAATCTAACCGCCTCCGTGGCCTACGCTATGCGCTTAGACTAGTGGCTCTGTGAGCTGTAGACCTCGCGAGCACACACACATGTGGGGCAAACCTCAGAGCCAATCAGTTTTTTTTTTAAATATAGACGAAATCAAGACGTAAATAACACCACCTAGTACAGATTTATCGCTAAAATTAGTTGCGGCACCTAGAATGTATTAGTTGGTTTATCCCTATTAGTTAGTTTTGCGATGAGAGGTTCCAGATAAATCTTTATGAATTCCCCCTTTATGAAATCGCATATGGCGGAGATATCCAGTACCTCCTTTTTACAATTTTTTGGAGGAATTACCCCTCACAGTCCTGGTCCAGTCAAAAAAGGTGACATAGGTCTGACAGTGATCAGTTACTTATACATTTGAAATTACTAGTAATCCTTGAGTTTGGGCATAGTGAAGGGTGTCTGATGATGGTGCCAGTATATGGATACTGTGGATGGAACTCTTGAGACTGCATCACTGACAATTATTTTGTGTGTTCAAATTAATGTTCATCATGTTACTAATCTATCAATTTACTTTAAAGCTACAAGGAACTGACTTCTTAATCATCACTCATAAATCACATAGGTGAATTAAAAACACAAGACAGATTCTGAATATATTTTAAAGATCAATACATTTCTCACAACTTGTAACAGTTCAATCATACCAAATTACAATTTCTAGAACAACATGCGTCTGCAGCATTTGTCACTTATAAATACAACACTGTATGAGAAACTACAACAGCTTTGAGCTTACAATAATTACATTACAAAGAGCAGAAGTTTACATGAGAGTGGATCCAGCGATCTGGCGCGCACAACTAGCCTGACCACAATCGTTATTCAGGGCACATCCAGTCGTACATTGGCTACATTGAAAAAATAAGAATGTCCCATAAACAAACCAAGGAAAAATTATACTTAAACCATATTTAAATTTTCTTAATGCTAACATATTACTAGTACTTAAGAGCTATGGATTTAGTCCGGACCGTCAGTTCTTTGAAGTCACTCCACTGTTTGAAACACACTATTTTAATTATCAAAACTATGTTTACTGTTTGAATCTTCTGACAAGCTGTCTGTTCCGGTGTCAAATGCAACGTGAAGTCATTATTGTAGTACCTGCAGAGAGACAGAAATTTATGCTTTATAATGTTTAGTTAGGGCAGGTGCTGTAACTTTTACATACAAGAAAAACATATTGACAAGTCGTTTGTAATCAAAACTGTTCCATACAAATATTAAGGAAAAGCAATAAAAAGAATAAATCTCATTGGTACCCACCTAAACTGTTCCACTGACGTCTTTCAAAAATAATATTTATTTTTGTAACAGTACTGTACCGAATTACGAATGTGCTTACCTCTAAACTTAGACAGGTGCTCCCGGACCCCCTTTCTTTCCGATGAGTGATTTGTGGATATGTGGTATTACACCACCTCCTGCAATGGTGGCCTTGATCAAGCTGTCCAGTTCTTCGTCCCCTCGAATGGCGAGCTGCAGATGGCGCGGTGTGATACGTTTCACCTTGAGATCCTTCGAAGCATTACCAGCCAACTCCAACACCTACACACAATGTCAATACATTGCTTTATGTAAGGATACACATCTTACTACTTCTACTAAAAACATAACTGGTTACATGGACAATGTAATTATATATGTATAGATGGGCCCGATATAATTTTTAAATTAATTTCAAAATCAATTATAGTGTAGTAAATTTGTATTTTGTATCTGTATAAGAGTAGGCCTGAGCCCCAGCAGTGGGGATGTATATAAGCTGTTGATGATGATGAAATTTGTATTTTGTGTTAATTTCGTGTCTGTGTGAGTGAACCTGGATATATAAATATTTAAGAAGAGCTGATGAGACAAGAATCACACCCAAGTAAAAAGTTAACCAGTTTTGGGTACTCTTCTCGTCTCTGATTTCTTTCTATTCAAGGATCATGCACCCCATACTAGCCGAAGCTGTGTGATGTGGTACTGGGTGATGTTTTCTGAAATTATAATCATAGATATCTTCTTGCAATGTAATATAATGAACCAGGGCTTCAGTATCTGTCTACAATCTGGTTTGCAGCCAGCTCGTGAGATTCCTTTTACATTACACTTTGTGAGTGGATAGACATTTGCAGCTTTATTAGTCTTATTATATAGAATTCCGCTAAGAACTGCAAAATGACACTTAGCATATGATGTTTTGTAATTTATAAGTGGTCAGACCATATGGGATCAACGTTTGTTCTGTATAATGGTGGAATCACATGTAGTAAGTGGATGTTTCCCAAAAAACATATAGCACAAACAGCTGGTGAGTGAGTCTGTCCATCCTTCCCGTCATAATGGAGGGTCTGAACAATTTTTATTTATTTAAGTAATTGAAGGGATAGAAAAGTACATAGGCTACTTTTCATTGTGTATACTTTACGAAATTTACAAGGACGGAATGGTGAGGAAAAACAGTTTCATAATAATAATATAAACTACCCTTTTATCTTTCTCCTCGCCCTGGTTGACTGGAAGAGATCCCTATATAGGGATAAGTCCGCCAATTCAACTTTTGTTATTGTTTTTAAAATGTAATTATTTAAGTTGACATATGAATGAATAAAGAGTATTCAAACAAACAATAAACTAATGGTCTACCTTACCAATAGATTTTACATTCAGCAGGGGATAAAATTAAGCAAACTGATGCCCCCCACTGACAACACAATTTATCAAGACTACAAAACAATACACACTTCAGTGTCTTGCAATGCTGCTTACTTAAAACGTCCAATGCATTGTTTCTTATTCCATCTGCAGCCCTGAACATAGTTCAAAAATGAGGAAACAAGTGGATAAAAACAATATTGTTGAGATGTAAGTAATCTAATTGTTCAACATGAATATGTTTTGAATGTACGATAGTACTTGTTATTTTCATTGTCACGCAGAACGTTGTAGATTTAATTATTTAAGACTACCAACGAACAACAATCCTTTTCCCGCCAAAAATAATTTATTTCGATTTTGTTTCGGTTATAGTATTCAATACCTAGTTTTAGTACTATAATGTGAAATTCATTAAAATTTGAAAAAAGAAGATCGAAAACTACGTCTAACACCAAGACACAAATATAATTGTTAATTAAAAATTCCGCCAAACGGCCAAACTCCGTGCCGCCATATTGACAAGGGACGCGTAGGTACGCACCTCGGCTGTAAGATATTCCAGAATCGCTGCAGAATATACTGCTGCTGTAGCACCCACTCGTCCATGACTCGTTGTCCTGTTTTTGAGATGTCTATGAATTCTTCCCACAGGAAACTGAAAAAATAACCTAGATTATAATATCTTTCGCGTATTGATTTTCATTGAAGTTGACGGCCGCCATACTGAAGAGGTCATGCGTAATATTAAATATTAGGAACTGATTTGCAAGGCAGATATAAATGATTTGTGTTACTTCTAAATTCAGGAAAATGTTTAATAAACACTTAAAACTTACCTGGAGTCCTGCCCTTGCTGATCTCGAAACTGCTTTTGCCTTGGCTTTACCAGAATCTTTGCCCGCTTTACCACCAGCCTAAAATTCATGAAAAATCATGTTATTTTTCGTCGTACAAAGCTGAAACTTGGCCAGAACACGTATCAAACCGCAATCTATCGATAAACACAGAATAATCGACACTGAACCAACTGAATTTCGCGAAATCTTGCAAAACTCACCATTTTGAAACGTGTAACACAACACACTATCACTATTCAATGAACACACCAACACAGGAAAGGCGCCAAGCGAAACCAACTATACAATACACAAAGATGGCAGCGGCGGCGGGCGGCGGCGCGTTGCTAACCAATCGCAGTTAGACGGAAGTGACGTAACTACTTTTTCGACCAATCCTAAAAATGGAGAGGCGGTATCCCTATCGACTGTGCTGCCAAGCCAAGTGGTAGAATTTTGAACTAATGTTTTTTTTTTCGTTTTGGACAGGCGTTTAGTTTCTACAACATGGTAGTACTTTCTACTTTAAAAAAAGAGGATATTTTTAAAAATTCTTGGGCCGAGTGTTCAAGCTCATAACATACTAATAATTTAATGCTGTGTCCTAAACTTAACTGCATGCTTTATGTTGTTGTTATAAAATTTAATCCCTAGAGACAGGCAAAGGATAATAAGCCATACATCCTAGTCTTTCGTAGCTTCTTGTAAAAATCAATGTTAAGGCATGATAATGCCAAAGCCAAGTTAAAAATCTAAAATTCTAAGCATATTTTAAGCTAGAGTCCACCGACTAGGTACATGTTTATTGAGACTGTATGTTCAATGATTTTCATTTTTCAAAAAGATGTATCCACTTTTGCACTCTGTAATATTCACCCTTGCTTGTTCCTTTATCGTATTTTGAGGGAACTGTCAATTAAAGGTGAATGTAACGTGGTTCAATATACGTATTCTTGTACTCGAATGTTCTTCCTTGCTGTCATTACGGAGATACTTTATTTTTTCCATAGGTACAGTTAAAAGGATGCAAAAGAAGAAGGATGTGGCCAAGCGAACATTTGTACTAATAGAAATGGGAAACTAAGATCGCTAACGCCATCTTGAGTGAGGACGTAATGTATCCTTGTCGCGGCGAGCGTATATATAGAGTTAACATGCACTTAGATAACTACTTGGTATAATGTATTGGCATTTAATTTAACCTGATTTAACAGTGCTATGTTATGAAAGTCCAAGTAATTACACTCATATTACAACCTCCTTGCTGAAGTTGGCTAAAACGTACATTCCCGTGATATCCCTGTCATAATACCTATTTAATCACTACGTTTTAATAATACCCCAATAATTAAAAAATAAATACGCAACGCTTTTACAACCATAGACAACGTGTAACTGAGTTGTCGTTGGTAATAATTTTGTTTTTTATTACAATTGAATTGGAATACCATAGCGGGGGTACAGATGTCCTTTCACGCCGACCGTGAGATACGTTCCCTTTTTTTGGGTAAGATTTTTCTCACCAGAAAAAGGCAAAACACCATACAGCCATATATTTGATAGTGATATTCTATATTATAATTTTAAGGTTATAAAAGCAAGGCCGAAGCCATTTCTTCAGTTTTCTCAATAAAACGTATACATTTTATCACTTGTTTTGACGATTTCGTTCCAACATAATTCGAAAGAATCCATATGCCGTATGTACTCAACATGGTAAACCCTTTCTATCGTGTCGAAGCCCTCACATTTTGCTTAATTGATACTATAACACCGTCCGTGACACTTTTTGCACTATGTCACACCATTATAACACAAATAAACAAATTACTAAAATTGCAATGAACCATTTTTCAAGTTCGCGCCAAGAATCGATACGTTCCCAAGTGCGCGCGGATGAAGTCGCCAGTACATAAGTATAAAAATAATGGCTGAATATTTGTTGCATATCTAGTTGAAACTCTGACAGACGGACGGACTATAGTTATAAATATTCCTTGATGGTCTACGAAACCTTGAAATGGTAATAGGTAAACAAAATAAAACAACTGTTTAGTTACTAATTACAGTTTATTATTCGCCTACGTTACGTAAAAAACATAAAAGATTCACTGTTTTTGGTAGGTTATCATCACAGAGTGAGTGGTGTGTCTGCTTGCAGTGCGTGCGCCGGCTTCGTGCAGCTTACAACACAATATACATGATCTGTACTCACTGAACCTTACAATTACTTTATTACACAATTATCTTATACTAAGAATCTGAACGTCACACGGCAGTGCTCCCCGGCCCCGCGCGCGCTCCTCACGCCGCCTCCTCGGTGAATTCGTCGCAGCGGTCCTCAAGCTCATACTGCAATATAACAAAATAAAAATAACGTAGAAGTACCTATATGTATACCTACAGAAATACATTATGCCTAAGTTGAACAACAAATATCCTATGCAGACATGTTAAACTTAGATCGATGAAAAGAAAACGAGCGCGTCGTTATTGTAAAAAAAACCCGGCCAAGAGCGAGTCAGACTCACTCACCAAGGGTGCGAAAATAATAATTAACATACTGAAAATATTTTATAATAATCTAAACGCACCGGAAAATTTCCTAACGAAAGCGCATGATGAAATTAACGGGTAATTGTTAATTAGACATTAAAATATATTTGTATTTTGTACAACAAGCGCTGGAACGGTTTGTAATCGTAAACTCTATTTTAATGGGATAACATTTTAAAATTTTACTTTTCAGATCTTTACACTTGTGCTGTAAGACCTTGCTTCTTGCCAAATTTCAGGATTCTACTACTACCTTATAGGTTTTGATGCGCTTTAAAGGGAAATCATCAAAATAAGCTGCATAAACGGCCGGAGCTGCAGACAGCGGCCCCACTGCGAGCGTGACACGGTGATGGTCGTGGTCGTCGCATCGGTCTAGTGCAAGTGTATGATGAGAGATAGAGGGGGTACCTCGTCGAGCTGCAGACAGCGGCCCCACTCTTCGAGCGTGACGCGGTTATCGTCGTCGTCGTCACATCGGTCTAGTGCAAGTGTATGATGAGAGATAGAGGGGGTACCTCGTCGAGCTGCAGACAGCGGCCCCACTCTGCGAGCGTGACGCGGTGATCGTCGTCGTCGTCACATCGGTCTAGTGCAAGTGTATGATGAGAGATAGAGGGGGTACCTCGTCGAGCTGCAGACAGCGGCCCCACTCTGCGAGCGTGACGCGGTGATCGTCGTCGTCGTCACATCGGTCTAGTGCAAGTGTATGATGAGAGATAGAGGGGGTACCTCGTCGAGCTGCAGACAGCGGCCCCACTCTGCGAGCTTGACGCGGTGATCGTCGTCGTCGTCACATCGGTCTAGTGCAAGTGTATGATGAGAGATAGAGGGGGTACCTCGTCGAGCTGCAGACAGCGGCCCCACTCTGCGAGCGTGACGCGGTGATCGTCGTCGTCGTCACATCGGTCTAGTGCAAGTGTATGATGAGAGATAGAGGGGGTACCTCGTCGAGCTGCAGACAGCGGCCCCACTCTGCGAGCGTGACGCGGTGATCGTCGTCGTCGTCACATCGGTCTAGTGCAAGTGTATGATGAGAGATAGAGGGGGTACCTCGTCGAGCTGCAGACAGCGGCCCCACTCTGCGAGCGTGACGCGGTGATCGTCGTCGTCGTCACATCGGTCTAGAAAGGGCGCGATGCAGTGCTCCAGGGACATGAGCGGCGCACGGATCGGGAACAGCTCGTGCCGGGATACGAACCTGCAAACATTGATGTGTAATTGTTAATATGACCTGCACTACGCTTAACACAGGTATGCCACGCCCCCACACACGCGTTCCTCACCGGTCGTTGTCGTGCGCGTCCAGGTCGCACCACTTCCAGATGGCAGCGTTGGTCCAGCGTCGCGTCAGGTTGGACTCTGCCTCACGCTCCATGCGCAGGTAGTGGGGAGTCAGCTCCCGGCGCTCCGCCATGTCGCGCATTATGTTGAACAGCCAGTCGCGCATGCGCCGCGGGAAGTCAGACATTTCGCTCTCGGAGCACTCCTGCGTACAGCACACAACACTCTTCAAGGTAACAGCTGGGGCAGGGCACAGCTCCCACACAGTCACAATCCGGGCAGTTCTTTTGGACAAGAGGGAACAGGCTACAAAAGCAACGCATATGTACTCCGAAGAACAATTCAAGCCTAAAACGGATCGTTCCCGGCCGTGAACGGAAATGTAATGTTTGCAGGGGAATGCATCTCACATGCGACTACAGCTCACGTGTGGCGGACTTACGGTATCCCTTTTACGCTTAATACAATTCATAAATTGTATTTAACAATACAGTTGATTGTATAAATGATTGTAGAATATATATGTCAAAGGTATCTGTGTGTGAAAGTGAGACGATGTCGGAACTGAGGTATATGCGAGTATGTGTAAGAGAGTATAGCATATCAGAGCAGGGATATTGCGTAACAAAGTCGGGGATGAGGGGTGTGAGAAAAAATGTGTAGTATATAACACTTCTCATCAGAAAAATCGCAATACCTTGCAAGTTTATGTCTTGTAAGGATTATCAGAAAAATGTGTATATTTAGGAATATATGTCAAATGTCGTTTAATAGGGAATAATATGAGGTTTTCAAACCCTAATGTTAATGTTCGAAATTTAAATTAAATCTTCATAGTTTTTTTATCCTGTATGGAGTATGAAGGAAATTGTATTCCCTCCTCGAGCTTTTATTATTGCTTCCATACGGTGCTTCATCGATCGGATGAGAGTCACGATCAAATGTTGTGGCATTTCGCAGCTGGATAAGTGTTTCTGGGGCAGGATTTCTTGCACGAATTCGTCTATTTAATTCATTCCATAGATGTTCAATCGGATTCATGTCCGGGCTTCTTTCTGGCCATCCCATAATGGAGATATCGACTTCGGTAACATAATGTCGTACGACGCTCGCGATCTGAGCCCCAGCATTGTCGTGCACAATATGACCGTTTCCAATGAAATGTTGACAGGGCATCACGCGAGCTCAATACACTGTTCCATGTACCGATGACTGTTCAGTGCGGGCAGACGTGGCCCAGACACGAACACAAGCTCCGTCTTACCGTCGGCGCGGATTCCTCCCCAAACCGTCCACGAATCGCCACCACAGCCGACCTTTCTTCAATGCAGCATTGTGCAAAGCGTTCTCGTTCTGCATCTCTTCTGTAGACCTTGTTCCTTCCGTCGCTAACATACACCATAATTATACACTCATCAGAGGACTTTGTTCCACTGGAGGTATGACCAATTTAGGTTCTCACGTGCAAAGTTAAGGCGCTCTTCGACGGTCTGCAGTTAATTTCTGCCCATGTGCTGGCTTGTACGACACCAGTCCACGTTTCTTCAACCTTCTAATTGTGGAGTCACTCACAGCTACCCTACGTACAACATGAAGCTGCTGCTGCAGTTGAAAAGCATTAAGGCGTCAATTTCGTAAAGAAGTTGTTACAATAAATCGATCATCTCGCTGAGAAGTGACCCGATTCCAGCCAGATCCTGAACGGCGCGTGAACGAACCAGTGCCCCGATAGCGTTTGTAGACTCTATGAACTGACGACAGAGCAGAACCCAGCAATGCCACCACTTGGGCGGATGCTGCGAGCGAAGTATCCATGTGTTTTAGAAAACAAACTTTTTCAGACGCCCCAGTCCCAGTACACGCACAGTGCACTGAACAACCCCCAATGGTTCCTGAGCAGGGTGCTTGGAAATGAAACTTCTCGTTATTCCAAGACAGCGGATTTATTGTGGTTCTCTTGTATAAAAAACCCAAATTACAAAAATGCAGGCTGAGATATCATGTCCCGCACTGAACACGTCATCATCGCCATTTAGGAAACGCGGAAGATGACCACAGCGACATCTCTCGAAGACATCAACCCGACACATTGTAATGCCGTTATACATTTCCGCCCACTAAGGACAACTATGATAATTGTCCTTAACCAAAAGTAAAACTTCAGTTAAACAAAATTACATCAAAAAACTTGCAAAAACACTGATACCTATGTTATTAACATTTTTAGCCAACTCGCTTATACTACTGTTCACATAATACAAATACAACTAAGTTTAGTTTGACAATTAAAACACTACAAACAAGAACATACTTAGTCTAATTAATTTAACTCACTTTGTGATAGGAAGGACACAAAGCTTGGATGCAGATCGTTTTATGATTGAATTTTTAGTTTTTATCGTAAATACTCTAGAAATATTATCTGGTCCCGGATGTTCAGCAACTACTCTACCATACAACCAGCGGCATGGAGGTAGTCCATCCTCCTTCACTAAAACTATGTCATCGACTCGTGGAGCCATTGTTTGCGACGACCACTTATACCTGTGCAGAAATTGTGATTCTTTGCTTAATAGTATTGGGTGTTTTCGATCTTCGGTCAATTGTGACTGCCCTAATCTACCTCCAACCCTTACTATTCCTCTATTATCTAAAAATGGATTTAACGATCTCATTTTGCTACTTTTCTTTACTTCTTTCCCCTTTATCAACATATCTATTTCTTCCTGAAATTCTTTCATCTGACTCTGGCGGATGCAACATTCTAAAGATACTCCTAATTCTTCTGTAGTTAAATAAGAAAGAAAAGTCTTTTCCTTTCTGCCCAAAGTTTTCCGTAGATTCAAAAATCTCCTACAATATGCAATTACACGTACTAATCTTGACAAAGTAGAGAACCTTTCATACAAAGTCATATCTATTTTATCTGTAGAACTCGAATCGACAGCGACATTAACTTTGACTTCCTCCAACTCTGTACTTAAATGTTTCGGCCTGTTATACGGTATTGGCTGCATAGTCAAGAATTCAGGTCCATTGAACCATAATTTAGATTCCTTTAATACTGATGGTTGCATGCCCCTTGACGCACAATCTGCGGGATTTTCCTTTGAAGATACATGACACCATTGCCGTGGATTCAGAGTGGTAAGTATTTCAGAGACACGATTGGCTACAAATACTTTCCATTTGTTTGGCATGCTGTTCAGCCAAGCAAGTACAATTGTTGAATCTGTCCAAGCGTAAAGATCGGAAGTTTGAAGGCCAAGAACCTTTGAAACATCCATCATCAAACGCGTCAACAAAACCGCGCCACATAGTTCCAGTCTAGGAATGGACACTTGTTTTATAGGAGCTACTTTAGATTTAGCAGTAACCAACGAAACGTGAATTTGTCCTTGTGAATCAATGATGCGAATATATACAACCGCAGCGTAAGCCTTTTTAGACGCATCGCAAAACCCGTGCAACTCTCTTCGGACATCATTCGATTTGGTTCCAACCCATCTAGGAATCTTCACTTCTGTCAAAGTTGGCAACTCTGATCGGTAAGTACACCATTCCTTTAAAATATTTTCAGGTACTTCTTCATCCCATGATATGCCAGCTATCCAGAGCTTTTGAATTATGACCTTTGCAAGAATAATGCATGGTGTGATCCATCCCAAAGGATCGAAGAGACGTGAAATATCTGCGATAATTTTTCTTTTTGTTACAGGCGATTTTAGTTCCGGTAAGTTTATTGCATAACGAAATTCGTCTTGATTTCGTTCCCAGGTGAGTCCTAAGACTTTTATAACCTTGTCCGTTTTTATTTTTATCCCTTCAGGAACCGTATCACTTTCTTTGTCATTCACCAGATCCCCCTTCTCTGCCTCCAGCAGCTTGTCACTATTGCTGGTGAATTTTTGTAAAGTGAATCCACCTTTACGCAACAACTCTTTCATTTGCCTATATATCTCGATACCTTCCTCAACCGATTCACATCCGGTCATCAAGTCATCCATATAAAAATCACTTATGACTCTTTCAGCAGCTAAAGGATAATTTGTGCCCTCATCGTAAGCTACTTGTTGCAGAGCTCTTACTGCGAGAAATGGAGCACAAGCCGTCCCGAAAGTAACTCTGAGAAGCTTGTAGTCTTTTGTTTCGGCTCCATGGTCATCTCTCCATAAAAGTCTTTGAAAATCGGCATCCTCTTCATGAACTCTGACCTGTCGATACATTTTCACGATGTCAGCTGATATGCATATACTACTTAATCTCCAACGCATAACAAGATTTCTGATATCTGGTTGTATGGTCGGACCCACCATTAGCTCATCGTTTAATGAAACCCCATTTTTTCCAGAAGCAGAAGCGTCAAATACAACTCTCACTTTTGTCGTATCTTTATCCTCTCTCAACACTGCGTGATGAGGTAAGTACACCGCTTCTTTTCTCTTTTCGTCTGGTTCCGGTACTTGAATCATGTGGCCTGATTGTAAGTATTCTTCCAATACTTCCTTATATTTTCTCTTTAGATCTTCATCTTTGTTAAGTCTATTCTGTAACCCATTTAATCTTTTTTCAGCTATGATCCTGGATTCACCTCGTTTGCAATCAGGATCACGATTTTTGAAAGGAAGGCGAACTATATACCTGCCCTCTTCATCCCTTTTTGTTGTATTAACAAAAAACTCTTCACAGCGTTTTTCTTCTTCAGTCAACATCTGCTCCTTTGTGGTAACGAAGTCAGATTCTAATTCCCAAAACCTTTTTAACTGATCGTCTTCTATGTCTAGTTTACAATGAAACGATACCCTGTCGGCATGACTAACCGACGAATCAACAACTCCAGACAGAATCCATCCTAGACTTGTCGATTGTGCGACAGAACCGTTCGGTCCTCTCTGTACCCCATCTCGAATCACTTTACCGTATACCTCCGCTCCTAACAAAATATCTATCTTGCCAGGCATATGATATTTTGGATCCGCGAGTTCAATTTTTTCTAGTTCTGGCCATTCAAGTATATCTACCCTAGTTGCTGGAAGCAGCGTAGTGATAGATTCAATGACAACGGCGCACACTTTAATTTCTTCATTGGGATTTATTCTTGATTTGATTTTAATATCAACCATAGAATTGGATACTTTTTTATACCCACTTATACCCATAATGCTATTTCTGATTGGAATCTTTTTCAATTTTAGAGTTTGAACCGTAGATTCCGTTACGAGACTTGCTTGAGAGCCTTGATCCAAAAGGGCTCTCAGTGTATAATTGCTACCATTCCTCGACACGGAATTGACTAGCGCCGTCGCTAACAAAACCTGCTTGTGAACCTGACCTGTCGAAAAATAAGTAACGACTGGAGGTTGCCCAGTCTTCCCCTCTGCCTCCTTAGAAGGCCCCGCACTGGTCCCATTGGACGACTCCTTTTCTTGTGCCTGTTCTGGCCTAGCACTAGTGGCTTCAGGCGTTTCTGTATTCCTGGGATGCAACAAAGTGTGGTGTTTTCTGTGACATAGCTTGCATTTAATGACGCTTGAGCACTCCCTGGCTGTATGGTTATTTCCCAAACAATTAAAACAAACCTGATTAGTTTTGACGATCTGTCGACGCTGATCTACATTTTCCTTGAGAAACTTCTTACATGACGTTAGCTTATGTCCTTCCGCACACAATGTACATAGTGCCTTAACGATATGCAGCGACTTAAATTTATCTACAGGTTTAGCATTGCTAAAATTAGATTGATAACTTTTTCCACCTGTCGATATGAGCTCAAGCGCTCTATATCGCTTTGTTAAAAACTCCTCGAATTGTGAAAATGTAGGCAGTTGATCCGTGCTATCATCAGTTGTTGTATTTAGCTCCCATTGTTTCCGGGATTCCCCATCTAGCTTTAGTGTTAAAATGTATATCACAATTAGGTCCCAATTTTTTATATCTATCCCTAGATTGCTAAGTCCCGATAAACAATCTTTACTAGTATCTAATAGTTCTTTTAAACAGTTTGCGGATTCCGATGTGATATTCCTTTGACTGAAAAACCTTTTTAATATAAAATGTGCCAAATATCTTTTATTGTCGTACCGGCCTTTTAACAACTCCCAGCACCTTACATAATTTGCTTCCGCAATTGGCACCTGTCTTAATAACTGTTCAGCCTCCCCGGACAACGAAGTTTTTAAATAGTGCATCTTCTGTACGTTGTCCAAGGCTTGGTTAGTATGGATGAGCGAACCAAATAAGTCCCTAAAGGTAACCCACTCTGTATACTTTCCGGAAAATGTAGGAATTGAAATTTTAGGCAATTCTACCTGGCATTGTTTTACCTTAGGAGGTTCATTTGGTTTATCCTTTGGTTTAAACGACCGTAAAACAGTTTTGAGTTCTGCCTTATAATCCGTGTATAACTCCTCTGCTTGCGTGTAAATGTCTTTTTTGCGATAGTCATGATTTTTTAGTGCCTCCGCGTATTCTCGAATCAAACTTTTGTGTTTGGTAATAAATTCCTGCCATAAGCTTTCTAAGGATTCTATCCTAACTTCGACGTAATCCTCCGTTATTCTCGCTTTAGGCGACTTTTTAAAATTATTGTAAGCCTTTACTATATTGTTGTAGTTGTCTATTTGGATTTCATATTCGGCCTCCATTTTAGTAAGTTATGAGACAACTAAGTTTCAAAAATCCTAAGCTTTAAAGAAGCGAAAAAGTTACAAATGTTTTTAACAAGTGTTTTTTACTTATGAATATTCTAAGTGTCAAAAATAATCGAAAAATTCACAAGTGTTTATAACTTAGAAAATTCTAAGTGTCGAAAATAATCGAAAAAATTTACAAGTGTTTTTAACTTAGAAAATTCTGCGTGAAATCCGGCATGGATTCCCCGTCTCAACCACTTTTCTTACAGCTAAAATTATTCTAAGTTAATATCCTATACAAAGTTACTATGATAAAAGTTAAAGTCCATAAAATGTTGAAATAATTCTAAGTCCACGAAATTTACTATGTTTTTTCTTTAAAGTTAATAAAGTTCAAATTGGCACTCACTAATTCACTTGAGTCTATTGAAATGATGTTAAAGTCACTTACAGTTTTGGCTTCTTACTTGTAAGGCACACAATGCCTTGCACCGCCTGCGTCCAGTTCCGAGCTGCTCCAATCAACCTCCAGGTCCGCACCTGGTCCTGACAGCGCCGTCTGCGGTGCCCTTGCACCGTCTCTGGTTCCGCCGTCTGAAGTTCGCCACCACAACAATGGCAGACTCCTGTTTGTTGACGTC
Organism: Carcina quercana; assembly: GCA_910589575.2. Lineage (NCBI taxonomy): Eukaryota > Metazoa > Arthropoda > Insecta > Lepidoptera > Depressariidae > Carcina > Carcina quercana. The sequence goes on from OU342436.1 coordinate 175,900, forward strand.
ACGTCGTCGTTCGCTCTTCGATGGAGCCCTACTCTGTACGCAGCACACCCTTGCTCGCACCCAGTTCTACAAAAAATGCGCCACCGCCTCGACGCTTGCTGAAGTTCAAACTTTCAGCATTCGGCTTCGAAGGACCATGAACAACCCCCAATGGTTCCTGAGCAGGGTGCTTGGAAATGAAACTTCTCGTTATTCCAAGACAGCGGATTTATTGTGGTTCTCTTGTATAAAAAACCCAAATTACAAAAATGCAGGCTGAGATATCATGTCCCGCACTGAACACGTCATCATCGCCATTTAGGAAACGCGGAAGATGACCACAGCGACATCTCTCGAAGACATCAACCCGACACATTGTAATGCCGTTATACAGCACAGAACAACAAGTTTTAAGACAAGCGCTAATTTTTAGTTTTCAAAGGTAAAATGTGCTCCAACTCTAAACACACATTTGTCTCGAAACAGTAAATAATTTCATTTATAGGATAAACAAATGAAATTCTAATTTAGATTTTTCGCTTATCACTGTACTGGCCAAACTGCCAACTATACAGTCATGTGGTATTTTCGTGTCATGAAAACTCTATTGTGTTAAATTAGGACAGAAACCATAAATCGTGTTTCGATTTTTGTGATGAGAAGTGTATAAGTGAGATAAAGAGTATTGCGTCAACTCGCCGGCATCTCCCTGCAGGCTCCGTAGTACTCGATCTGCAGGTGGTGGTACTGTGCGCCGCGGCACAGCTCCGAGCCGTCGAGGCACAGGCAGCGCTGGCGGTACACCTCGCAGTCAGACGACCACGTCTCGTTGTGGTTCGTGCACACCTGGTGATCACACACACACAGTGACTCAGGTGAGGGACAAGCTATAGCACGTCGTGTGTATTTTTAGGGTTCCTCAAAAGGAAAAAAGGAACATTGTATAGGGCCACTTGGTGGTCCGTCCATCCGCCTGTCGGTCAAGACATATGTTTGTTAAGAATGCGTGCAGCTATCAAGTTGAAATTAATTACAAAGACTCAAGTCTGTAGTTCCTTGAGGCTCTGAAAAATCAAACTTTTAGACCAACGCTATAAAAGATACGCCATTTATATCCCATATTTTGTCGATTGCCTCAGAGGATGCAAGAAATAAAACCTACATCGTACTTCCCATTGGCCCAGCCAGGATCCAGATGCCAAGAAGCTAGATCTTATTGCACAAGTATACGAGCTGTTGAAGCGCCTGTCGCAATTTGTATTTTAATGTGCAAATTAAGCATTGCTTGTGTTGTTGCCAGGCACAACTTATTCTTGTAAAATAAGATTTTAAGTGTGTTAATAACTAGTTGACCGTGTTTTTTCAAATGTTGTGTAGTGTGCGAGTATGTGTCACTGTTATACCTTTCGCCTGGAGTCTGTCTCGTACGGGCACTCCTTGATGCAGTTGCAGACGGCGTCGCCGTGCTCGTCGATCTCGCACACCCGCCCCGCGCTGCAGTGCACCTTGAGGCACGGGTCTGCACACACACACACACACCGACTACATCACATCTCATCTCACCGTGTAGATTGTAAGGTTGATGACCGAAGGGGTGCTGTATAGTACCTACTACACTAAGGATCAACTGTCGAACATAATGGATATCAGGTGTTATTACGATTCACGAGCGTCGTGTTCCGGTGTGAACGGTAGCCGAGCGAGCGCCTCATCAGCTTGAGCTCATCAATTGCCCTCACTGTCACTTGGCATCAGGTCAGACGAATTATAAATACAAACCTAATGTGTATATGTATGTATATACCAGTGTAGTGTATCTTACCGTCTAGATACACGTCGTTGTTGTCTGCGCTGGCCCCGCCCACCTCATTGACCCGCGCCAGCTCCGACTCCTGCGCACACACGAGACAACACATGTTAGACGAGGACAACACGACATGGTGCTGTTGGTCCTGTGCTGTGACCTCTCCAGCTTCACCCGGACAAAGTCGCGCGCGGAGGGACGACACGCGCGACACCACACCGCACAACAAGAGAATATTGTAGATTAGCTCCTTATTTAGTTGTCTCGTACAAACACGAGATTAATACATACAAATAATATAAATGCAAAGTGAGTTAGAACGACGTGACGTATACAGTATACAGGGGTAGTTGAAAGGTCACGAAATAATGTAGTTGATCAACCAGTTCCTGTGGGATACACTCTGCAGTCCATGCAGAGACAGTAGTGGGGTATATATAGCTAGTAAACATATGTAATAATGTATTGTATATGTTTGTGATGGGTCACTGAGAGTATGTACAGGTGTGAGTGACCTGGTATCTGATCTCGTCCTGTCGCTCCTGCATGCCCTGCTCGAGCATCTCGTCCTCGGTGTCTTCGCGGGGGCGGGGCGCGCCCGTGGGCGCCCCGGGGGACGCCTCCGTCGTGCTCGTGGTGCGCAGGCGACGGTGGCGACGACGGTGCTTCTACAAACACACAGATTATATAACCTAACTAAATACTATATCGTGATGTGAAAAATATTTGATAGTATCCAAATTATTCCAATGACGGACTCTCCAAGGTTTATTGTAAAGATTCCAGCGGCTTCTGACACGTTATACGTCATGATTGCAACGGTACATTCTTGTTTATGTATGATGGGGGTTTGCACGTGGCCTTCACCTCGCAGGTCTCGGGCCGTTGGGTGGCAGGCGTGAGCACCAAACAATTTCAAAATATATCTTTTTTTATTTATTGAAGATAGACCAACACTTGACCTCAATCTCACCTGATGGTAAGTGACGATGAGGTCGAAGATGTTACGTGTTGGTCTAGAAGGTGCCTATTTACTCTTCTTTTGAAGATTCCCAAGTTGTAATTTTCGGGGAACACGAAAACCGGTAGTGTATTCCATATTTTTGCTGTACGCACGATAAATGTGGAAGCGAAACGCTTCGTGCGAGCTGTAGGAATGTCTACAGTGTACGGGTGAAGGTCTGCTGTTCTTCTGTTTGACCGGTACTTTCTCTTTTATACCGGACCACACCAGTGCTTAGCACTGCTGTTTGGCGTCGGACTTGGTGATATGTTGGTAGCTAACCAGACGGACATACTGTAACCAAACCGAGTACCGATAGGCACTCGCACTGGGAATCGAACCCGGGAAATCCTCACTGTAAGTCCAAGCGTGTAGCGACTAGACCACGGATGCGGTGCAAGCTTGTCTAAAAACAATCTTTTCATTGTAGTCGTGAAGAGCTGCATGTGATGTGTTCACTGATCACTCACGTCTGCGCCCGCGCCGACCGCCAGCAGCAGGAATACCGCGACCAACACTAGTCGACCCCTCATCTCGCGTGTGCTGTAAACAAGCAAGGGTCAACATTACCGGGCGGTTTATAAAATATACAATGGATTTGCTGTTGGATTTACCCCTACATGTGTCGTACATGGATCCAATATCATACGCCGTAACATCCCTAACAAATACCTGACTGCTGCGGAGGACGCGGATATGTTACAAAATGACGTATAATTGCTCTGTGACAGACAATATATATATTGCATTAGTGATCTGTATGACATCAGACATAGCGATGAGAATAAACTGCAGGAATGACACAGTATCTACCGACGGGCATGTGTGCCGCGAGTGCAGTGCACAGATGTAATGTTGTGCGCCGGGGCGCGGGCGCGGGCGCGGCCGCGGCGGACGCACGCACGGCACGGCACCACAGGGAAACACATATTTTATTTTTAACCGACTTCAAAAAAGGAGTTAATCAATTCGGCCTGTATGTATGTAATATTTCCAGAACTGCCCAGTTTTCGTATATGTTGGTCTACATCAGCTTCTAAACAAGTGTGCCGAATTTCAAAAGTGTATGTATGTATATTTGTCTTTGTCCTCGCATATCTCCGCAATTAAAAGTGTGATTTAAATAATTCTTTTTTGTTAAACTAGGTATTGTTCAACTTAGGGAAGATTGCAAGATTCATCAAAATTGGTTCAGCACTTTTTGAGATAGGGAATGTTGAGTGTATATTAGTTAAATGTTTGTTACCTCAGAACTTCTGACTGGGTGAACCAATTTGGATGATTCTTTTTTTATTTGAAAGCTGGTGCTTCCCGTGTGGTCCCATTCCATTGGTCCAGTTCTGAGAATGGCACCCATGAGCAAACGATATTTATACTTTTAGGGCAGCTGAAGTCAATTTATATTTCTTTTTGAACGCGTACTTGTATGTACCTGCATATCGCGTGCCAGTTACTATTTATCAAGCACTTGTGACATTCATAATGGACTGCATATGTTCACTGTTGGAGATTCGCCATAATCACTACGCTTGGCTAGTGTATTGTTGGTCGCAATAAGATATTGTTGATACATAAGTAGATGCTGCTGCCCGTCTCCTGAATATGTTCTACCTCGGTCTCCTGTCACGAGACCCGCGGGAGGGCAAGGGAATATAATATCAGTATTGTGGGTAGGTCGCAGCTGACGTCCGGGGAGGGGTGAGGCGATGAAGTCACGCGGACGCAGGATGACTTCATCTGCACATCTGCTATCTACATACACGTCGCGCGACTGCCCCGCCCAGCCTGTCCGCGCCGTACGCAGACGAGGTTCGATGCACTATCTTCTGTAAATACGCTATACGAGTCGATACTACAATGTTATATCTTTTTCACTTTTTCACCTTGTTCGGTATAATGACGTTGCCATGTCTACTGGTCATGTAAGTAGCTGTCTATGTACAAACCCATCTAAACTCGTACACCAGGCGGAGGGAGGGTCGCACGCACAATGTCCGTCACCCAGACACGCTGCGGACAGCGGCATTTTAGACAAAATGTCTAGGACCATTCGTGCTATGGGCTGTCGAGTTTACAACAGGCTGCCAAACCAAATTAGAGAGGCTCCGAGTCTATACCCTTTTAAAAATAAACTTAAAAAATGGCTTGTCGAGCAGTGTTTCTTTAAACTAGATGACTTCTTCAACTAAACTCCATGTTGACTTGTACCAGCAGTACCAATAAATGATGATTATATCCCCATCTGACCTGCCTGGTGCATTCCCGTAAGAGATGCGGATAGAAACACACCGCTTCAATACGTTAGGCAACATACGTATATGTTCACCCACCTCACCGGCGCGCCGCAAGGCTTGATGTAGGTACATAATATATTAGTCTGTGTCTTGATGGATGTGTGCCCGTGTATCAAATGTCAATTCAAAACATGCGATAGATACAGCGTTTCTGTCGTCCTTCCTTCTCTGCACATCGTTTCTAGGAAATTTCTTGGATAGTTGATTCACGGACGTCCAAAAACGATTTGTATCAAATTTATTTCGAATAAATTTATTTTGAGTTGGACATGTTATTGTTAACCCAGTTTCTGGACTTAGAATAAATAACGTCTAGAAATCCTAGAATGTCAATTTTGTTCAAGTCTTGTACCAACCGCTGTGAAAACAATTATGACAACAATTTATTGCAGAAAAACAATTATTTCATTTTAAATAACTACTGTTGAATTTATAGGATTTTGGATGTGTCGATACATTTGTCTCAATGTAGATATGTGTGTCACTAAATGTGCATTTCGCAGTATTAGCGCTTGTATTGCACTGGCCTGCTTGCTGCTTGCTACGTGTGATCGTATCTCAGATGTACAAGTTCGTTACAAACATGTTTGCAGTGACAATGTGCTGACAGCAGCGGAATTTGATCGTCGTGTGCCCGCCCCGCCCCGGGACGTATTTATTCTAATGTTCTAGACGATGTTTAGATCGTACAAGATGCGATCAGGATCATCGGGAAGAATCATCAGGAATGCAATTTGTTATTTGGAATTACATGCGTTATTAACACACCATGATTATGGGCGTTTACAATAGTTCGGATACAGACTTTAGTCAAGATGAGATGCAGTGAGAGATGGGCCGTGCTGTGGTCATGTCCAATAGCTCATGTAGCCGAGTATGACAACAGTCAACAGAGAATGGATACAATGATGCTGTTAAAAGATAAGAAGGAAGAGCCGACTCACAAATAATATTTAGTGCCAGACTAAGGCACATGCCGGACACTTAAAACAAATGTCGTGATACCGGCACACGTCCAACGGATCACGTTTGTATACACGCGCGTGTGTATAGTAACGATCAGTATCTGGGTCATTTTCTTGCGGGGAGGTATCACGGATCGCAGGCGGTGAACGTACGTTCTGTACGCAACGACTTACTTACATTAATTATGGGACTAAGGACTGATGATAAATAATCTATAATTTACTTTTAAATTGTTGATAATAGTCTGGCGCCGCCACAGTGCTGTAGGGAATGAGTCTGACTGCTTCATGTCGTGTCCGGGCGCCCGCACGCGTCACCTAGTTGTTGTATCAAATGTGTTGTTGTGATCAAGTAGCGGCGCACATTTGTTTATATTGACCCACATGTGTCGCGGGCGCGTGCGCGGGCGCAGGCCGGCAGCGCTCGCGCCCGCGACACATGCAGCCACAACAACCTCGTGCATTCTAGTCCGTGATTGGCGACACACTTCTTTGATTGCCATTGATAGGCACATGTTCCAAAAACGCTTACCGTTGATGAACTCACACGTCGTCGTTTGGGATTTCACCACGGAACAGTTAAACAATCGCCCTGACGTGACACCTACAAATAAATAATGACACACATACATACACGTGTCCAGGGGCGCACACAACACTTATAATTGAGTTTGTTGTTTTTCCTCCCTTTGCGTGGTTACAGCGGGTCAGAACGACTGTATTTTTGTACTGAGGCAGTTGAAGGGACGAAAAAGGACAAGCTTGTTAAGGATTTAATTTAAATAATTAATTGTATTAAAATGAGTGTGCTGTATGTACTGGTTCTTTTTAAGAGGGTATGCTGTTGTCAAAGCGCCCATACAAACGTAGTCCAGTCATATTTTGAGTATTAAGCTATGAAAATCTATGAAATTTTCAAGAGACAATCTAGAAACAAATATCTGTGTCAGTGGTGAGTCAGATTTTCGTTTAAATATATACTTACAGAGTTACAGGGCGTCAAAGAATTGTATTTTTTTAACTTTGAACCTGATTTACAAGAGTATGAATCAATTTAGAACAATTTGGAAAAACCACCGACATCTGAAATTTCATTAATATACTGTATTGAAAAAATGGCTACATAATATACTGTATCCTTCAAATGATCCCTGGACTACGAAACATCCAAATAACGGGTGGATAACTTCGCGTAGTGTATGCTGTCTCACCGTACGCGCTCGGGTAGGATAGGGCTCGGAGAGGGACAGCTACAAAACAATGCAACCTTGAAACCGACCACGTGGTCTTACAAACATAGCCTCTTAATTGTAACAAAAAGAAATGCGCCGTGCGCTCGGTTCCGCGGTCGCCATCAGAAGCAGGGGTGCGAGAAGATACATTCTGTAGTTCACGCGGACGAAGTCGCAGGAAAATCGCTCGCTATAACAGACTTATAGTTCTCGGTAGCGTATAAATCATATAAGAGTATGATACATATAGAGTATGGTATATCTATAGACTGTAGGTACTGTAGTTTGATGAGACTCCTCTCTGTGAGACGCGGCCCACACAGTCACTGCAAAACACCACCAAATTGTTTGAGGGTTTTTTGTTCTGTAGGCCTTGAAAAATTGATGATGTGAGTTTAAATATCTCGATCACGGTACAACTTGATTTACACGACTAGCTCGACATCACTCACACATTCAAAATTAAAACTGTTTATTTCAAGAAATAAAATAAAAAAATACATTGAAATCATTGCGCGCTGGCGCTGAATCTTGTCCATTACGCCTGGAGAGTTGCTCACATGCTCATATGTTAGTTTGAGCAAGTGTCCGAGGTGCGGGGTGCATCCACGAGCGCGTCCTTGGACTTCTCACAGAGGAATCGTTTCATTATACTTTTAAATTGTTTTTGTTTTTTAGTACTTCGATTTCCTCTGGGTTGTGTTTTCATCTACGAACTAGACGTACACACTGACTCATGTACACCAGTAGAAGAGGTAGCTGTCAACTTGCGAGTCAGTCGTCAGTCAGTCGGTCTGTGACCACAGAGTACCTTGTAACATACGGAAAGTGTGTGACGCTGATAACGGTTGGACGTGCGCCTGCGATCCTGTGTGTAACAGATAGTGAGTCAGTGGTAAGCTGTACCTGTAGGACAAGGGACACTCTGTCAGATCGGACGAGGGCCTTACAACAGTGACCCAGGTCATTATTAGTCTTAGGATTTGCAAGCTAGAACGATGTGAAACTGTACACTGTCATTAGAAGACCGTTTCAAACTATACTCCATCCATGGGTTATTTATTCGAAAAGGGAACGGACTTTACTCCTACAGATTAGGTTAAACACGTTTTGTAGGAAATTTCCTATCACAGCTCGGTTCATAACTGGCGGAGCTACTTTGAGCTGGTTTATTCTGCTAACTGTAACGCTTCAGTTCCGTATTTCCATGATAGCTTCGTTGATCGATCGTCGTGTGTCCACTGCACCGCCTGCCAGCGACCCTACATCATGTTACATGTAACCCCCACGCTACAGTTGTCATGCTACCAGTAGTTACGACGTACATATTTTTAACTGTGCGTATCGGTGAGCGATAACCTCTGCCCGCGCGTCCTCGTCAAAATAAATATTTTAAAACAATCGTCAGCTATTTAGTTAAATAGCTTCAGAAGTCTGACCTAAAACATGATGTCATGATGTCGTCGCTGGCGGCAAGCTGCCGATCAGCCGACGGTTTATGAGGGACATAAATCTTGTACCGTGTGTCGCGGCGGGGCAGTACACCACGGGCACGCGGGGGCAGGGTCCAGTAACCAGGTCAGGTAAATTGAGACTGGAACAGGTCGGTATGGCGCGATACATCTGTGTATCCCGTAAATCATTACATGAAATTGGACGATACATATTAATAATATTATTTAAAAAATAATCTTAGGTGTCTTTATAAGAGACTAGAAGCCAAAACCATAACAAATCGTTAATTGCCAATTGTGGTAGTATACATGGTGTTATCATTAGGGCTCTGTACCTCAAAAGGGGAAAAGGACCCCGTACCTACAGGTTCACTAGTGTGTACGTCTGTCTGTCAAGTCCCTTTTCCCCAGAAACACGTGGTTGTGTCAAATGGTCCTTCAATCAACTGATTCCTTTGATCTGTGATAAATCAAACTTCTAAGTCAGCCCAATACGGCAGTATAAGCTGAGTTTTTGACGATTTCCCTTGAAAGCGCTTCACAACCTATAGTACCTTATGGAATTTGACAAGAAGCAAGTCTTACCGCACAAGGACAGGAACAAATTTGAAAAGTTCAATCAAGTTCGATCGTGTATGGAGTACCTCTGTCACCTTTAGGATGGCTCTGCTAAATACCAGCTAGCCGCCCTAGAGACTCGGTGGAACGACGTGCAAAGAGGCTGCTTCGCTTCTCTTCGCTCGTGGAGGACAAACTACAAAGCCTCGAACACAGGCGAAAAGAGCCTGCCTTTCTGTATTCTATAGGTTACATTGTGTAGAGTGCGCGCAAGAGCTGTTCATGTTCATTCCGCCATCGCCATTTAAGTATCGATCCAACAGATGAACAGCAGGGCTCCACCAGTACGTCGTTGACATCCCTATGGCTCGCACTAAGCGCTTTGCTTCTAATTTTATCATGCGTCATCAGGGAGTGGAAAACTACTACGTCTTCAAGTCGAGGGTGAACAGAACCTTCTAGACCAACGCGCACCATCGTAGGCCACATCGTCGCTTACCATCAGGTGAGATCGTGGACAATATATGTTTGAATTATACCACATTACAGTCGTCACGTTACGATAACAAACTGTCGGCGCCTGACGTTATATTTTAATGCTATGTTGTCGCTTATTATTTATGATTTTCAGTATGTTAAACATTTTTATTCTGCGGAGCCCTCGGTGTTGGCCGCGTTATGATTATATTGTGTTGTGCCGGACGGAAGCCGGGGCGGGCGGTGGGCGGCGGGCGGGCGGCGATAGCCCACGCGGAATGACCTCCTACAGATAACGGATAAAAATGGTGCTTCTGTGACACAAATTCAACACAATCTGCAATTGAGATAGCCACATGTTTGAATGTGATATACATACATGTTGGTCACTGCGTATACATATCGGAGACTGTCCGTGACTTGACGTGCAATGTCCGCAGCAGTCAATGATGAAAATTACGGAAAAGTAGTAAAATAAGGAACACTTTATATTCCAAAATAAATAAGACGGCGAGGGGCGAGTTGGCCTCGCAACGGGTTCCGCACCAACGTACAGTTTTAACACAAGATCGAGCAAAAAATACACGTTCATTATTTATCAGTTATTATATTAATTTATTAATATTGTACGCGTTTATTACCGTTGTTCCACGTACGTGGGGTGTGCCGCGCAGTGGGGCGGCATCCCCAGACCATGTCTCAAATTTTGTGCAATTAACATTTATCAAACTATTGTGCAAACAATTAACTGGTTCAAAATAACTGAGGAACCGACTTCAACTGCCATACAAGTCTACACTATTCATCTAAAATGTTCACCGTCAGAGATACGAGTAGCATTACCTGGACATATGTTTTGTTTTTAAAAAATGCGCTAAATCAATTCCAATAAAATTTAGATTATTATTATTATAAAATTATATGGGACCACATCTGCAGTATGAATTTACAAAAAAAAAAAAACATAAAAATCGATTCATAATTGTCGGAAGTATGCGTAACATATGTATGTACTACATACATAAAAACATAAAGTCGTATTGAGAACATCTTCCTTTTTTGAAGTCGGTTGAAAACATTACCGCTGTTGTTTTGATTTTAGATTTGGAATAATTTACACTTTTACTGCCCGAAAAGTAATATGTTTAACAAATCTTGGCACAGTATGCAGTCTGATGTCTCTCGGGAATCAGCGCAGGATATTCAAGTCAGCCACCGCGCCGCCGGCGCCGGCGGTGCTCCCCAAACCAGTTAGTGAGTTGATAGGTGGGAAAAACGCGACCATATGGTCCGGACGGGTTCCGTAACTAAATACTGCAAAATAACGCCAAAATAACACGTTTCTTGAAAGGGTCCCCCTTTAATTTATAACTCTTTGTATATGTACCATTTTTGTTTTATTGTATGTTATTATAGTGGACATAGTAATATAAACTCTGTGAAAATTTTAAGTGTCTATATATTCCGGTTCAAAAGATACATCCCTGTGACGCACGGACGACAGCGCAGCCTTAGTACTACGTGGTAATACGTTCCCGCTGTCATCTTTTGGTCACGGAACTCTAAAAACCGATCCTGAGGAACGGCGCGCCAATACCGACTGTTCCCAGAACAATTTATATATATTATTCGTTTTCGAGGAACAGTCGATATTGGCGCGAACAAGCTGAACTATTCTGAAGAAGAACTATTCGGACGCCAGTCGCAACATATAAAATGATCTAAAAGCCAAATATTATTCTGCAGTGCGTTCTCAGGTACAAAGTCCACTGTTGGACGTGAGCTTCTTTTTCTTACAGTGGCTACTTATATGTAACGTTGCAAAGGACAATACCTACTCATATCAGTTTTGTTGTGAAGCTCTGGGATATTTACTAAAAAAAATTCGTCCTCATTTTGATGAAACATTCAACATAGTTCACAGGGTTACACTGTCTCATGAAGCGGCCGATTTACAATGTACAGGCACCGCGGTGCTCGACGGAAGGTGCAGTGCTGCGATGTAATTCTACACTGCACCTTATACATTACACTTTCAAGCTTGACGCGTGCTCAATGCTCTCGCGGCTAACATATAACATTCACCAAGTTTAATCTGTAATGAGCACTACCTCGTCGGGGTCATCTGCTCGTGCGTCTTCGATCCAGCAGCCGCAACTAGAGTTTATCGTTGAGGGCTGAAGCCTGAAGCGCGCGTCACTCAAAGCTCCCGAGAGATATAGAACAAGGTTATTGTGGTACATAACATATGTATCACTATATAAAATATAATGTGTGACAACATTTAAACAGTGTTGCGTTCATGTAAAGTACATAAGTAATATCGACTCACCGTGTATTGTAGACGTGCGCTGCGACTGCTCCGCACGGCTGTGTGCGCTGCACTGGCGGGCGGCGGGCCGCCTGGCGGGGCGGATGCGCGTGCGACGCCGGCCCGCGACTCTACATCAAATCCTGGGGCCCGATTCTACTAAGTTATTGTAAAGAAACGTAAACGAAAACGTAACGTAAACTACACGAAATGACGTCATTGGTATTCTACTAAAGCCTAAACGACGTAACTGTTCGGCTGACGTAGCGGTTCGATCGCCATTTCGCTGAGAGCTTAAAATCGTATTCCACTAACAATTTGACTTCTATTCTAACGAAACCCCTACGAGAACACGGGGTCCCAGACGTCACAATTAACAATGCGGAATAAGTTAGCTCAGAGGTACTTTTTCACGATCGATGTCCTACGTTTGTTTATTTTTGGTTGAAATGAAATTCTAAGAGGATGGATTGTGCCCAGGATTTATATATTCTGTAAATATAAACCACCGTGTACTCTCGGCGTGAGACTAAGACCACTTCATGGGTGTAATAAAATGTGAATAAGGGAAAAAATATTCAAGGTGTGGGCAGCAGTGTCTGCCTATGTAACAACAACAACGCCTCGTGGAAAGTCCACGCCAACTGTGATCATGTGTACCACTCTCATCATACTGTGATCACAATCTCATTCTTCTTCAGACTTCAAATCATTGTTCAAGACATGCAGGTTTCCTCACAATGTTTTCCTTCACCGTTAAGCATGTTTTTTCCTATCCTTCAAATATCCCATCAAATGTAGTCATTCTGGGTCTCATACCCTTACATTAATTAAAGACAAATAAATAATAATAAATTATTAAAGTGTTTATTGCCACTAAAATGTTTACAATGGCCTTGCACAATCAATACAATCTACACTAGCATCTAAACTAGGCCGAGCCTGTAGCTTAGATGCTAGTTCTCTTTCATTGACACCAGTTTTGCATTTATTATAGCAGTATAGGGGGAGGATTTTCTGCCTCCGTGGCCTAATGGCTACTTCTTGGACTCACAATTCAGAGGTCCAGGGTTCGATTCCCATTGGGCCTACCTACCTACACTCGGTTTAGCTGGAGGTAGGGCATTGTATGTTTGCCTGGTTAGCTCCCGACAATGTTACCCAAGTCTGCCGCCAAACAGCAGTGTTAATAGCACTGTTGTGTTCAAGTATGAAAGGTAGCAGAGCCAGTGCCTTATTAGCTTTGAGGGGCTTCTGGGTGTGCACTCTTACCATCCACCGGCCTTAACATCACTTAATTATCAGGTAAGTAGAAGGCCAAGTAAACCCATAATACATTTAAAAAATCATTTATCATGTGGATTTATAAAGAAATACACAAGTAAAAACTATATTTTATTATTTAAACATTTTATTTTTACATAGGTAATTGTATTTATTAAAGAAGAAACAGTCACAGTCACATATCATACAAAAAAGATATACAAATATACTTCAATTCATTACTTATTACTAGTAAATGTAATTAAAATGCACAAGGAAATGCACAACCTTAACCTATTAAAACTATAATATTTAAATGTTGAACTCATTTACAGTGTTTTTTTATTATTGCATATTAGTTTGCTAGAAGGAAGTTAATGCTACATTTCTTTTTATAAGATTGATGAACGTCTAACAGTTAAGTTGAACTCAACAAAAGCCTTACCAAAAATAGGATCGATGGCAGTCACTTCGATAAAAACTAGTACATACATTAATACCTCTAATCTAATGATGACAGGATTGTCTCATAAATGTATTTTTGTTTGTAATTAGAGCTATAAGATGGAATATGAAGTTACTTCATACTATACAGAATGTGAGCACTTGAGCAGAGATTTAGAACCAACGTGGATATTGATTTTATATAATAAAAAAGTGAATATTCCTAATGGTTCCATGAAGTATTTAGTAGCACTTATTTGATACACTGATAAAGTATTTATTTTTTAAGTGTGGATCGGGCAGTTAGGTTAGTCTATTATTTTTATAGAATTGATGGATTTCTCGCTCTACGAGGGTAATAATTCATCATTCTTTACTCTTGATCGCTGACTTCATGTAGGTTTAACACAGTGTGGGCATCAGGTCCGGACTGGCCCCAGGGCAGATCAGGCAAATGCCTGATGGGCCGATCCCCTGGTGGGCCAATAGGCTGGTCGGTTCCCGAGTCATGGAGCAGTCTGCGCCGATGAATCACCTTTGTTTGATCGTGTTTACAGTACCTCTATCACCACTGGGTTAGCTGTATTTACTTGTGGGGTGTTCTGAACTAGTAGACTGTCGTCGCAAAAAACCTCCAAAGCCTCGAACACAAACGAAAAGCAGTTTGCCCTTTTATCTCTATCAATAAAGGATGCTTCATGGTGATTCAGACATCAATTTCCATTCCATTAAAAAAAAGTCTATTGTAGTTTTATTATATAGCTTGGAAACGGAAAGGGCCGATTATCTCTATAATGCCTGGGCCGATTTTTGGTCCCAGTCCGGTCTTGGCAGGCATCCAGTCAGTCTGCATTGGACCATAATTGTAAAACCCACATCTTGTTGTGTACCTTGAACACAGTTCACTGCACTGAAAGACGCTGAGGGACGGTGCCACCACTGCCCCGGAAAGCATCTACAATCCCAAAGGAAATCTCTGCATGAAAGATAATCTCTGCGCTATTTTAATTATGTTGAAGTACGACGTTGTTTGTAAACAATTGTTGGTTAGGTTAGGATTCATTTTTGTTATCTTTAGTGCTCCTTTTTGTGCACCCCAACGCAGTATAGTGAGCTGAAGTGAGGGCAAGTTCTTGAGACTTCAGTTCTACTTTAGTATGTAGATATTTCTGTTTTTAAACAATTTTAGAATTTTCCGTATGTATGAACTTAATATAATTGCCAACTCTCAAAAGAGGTTTACCCTTAAAAACTAGTCACAATAATTAATTCTCAAATATATTAATAATAGGACCTCAGAAATTTGAAATGAATGTGACGACTAATATAACATGAAACTATACTTAATTAATATTAATATTGTAAATGCAAAAGTTTTTGTTTATTTGTCCATCCTTGACGACGTATCGGAGAGTCAGAATGACTTGATTTATTGCATAGAAAAAATCCACGCAGATTAAGTTATGGGCAAAAGCTATATGGTAAATGCTAAATAATATATAATTAGTTTAAAAATATTTCGGCCCCCAAAATCTAAATTCTTCCTTGAATTTAGGGGTAGAATCACTATGTTGGCAACCCGAAAAATGTATCAACCACAGAGTACCCAAAATTTTTAACGAGTCGACTCGATTATACTACGATTATTCGTAATCGAGAATAAGTTGTTTGCTAGGTGGGCTTACAGCCACCGTTCGGCTTTCGTTTAGTTTACGTTCGGTATTATAGGTTAGTAGAATACGGTTTTCTAGAACAATATAAACGTAACGTATACCGAATTGCTACGAAACGAATATAGAACTAAAGCTTTTTTAAAATAGTAGAATCGGGCTCCTGAACTATGCCCATATAATATTATTTTATTTACATTTTATTGCTTGTCTCGGGACCGAGGTGTGGTAACTTAGGGGAGGCCGATGTCCAGCAGTGGACGCTTCCCGGCTGATGATTATTTAAGACTAGGGTGTTGCCTTTAAATATTTATTGTGCCCCCTGTGTACATCCTCAAGCCGCGCGCCGCGACCTCTCCTCCCACCATTTATCATCATTAAAAACTGTTCTTGCGATGGTAACAATTTAACTACTAACATAAGTGTTTTTCGTCATAGTCGTGATGAGGGTGTAGTGTACCCCTTCCTCTTCACGGAACCGCACAACTTACCGTCTCTCTTACCTGCATGTTGGTTTGCCACCGGGCCTGCGAAGAAGTTCTGGACAAAGAAAGAGCTTTCAATGCAACTTTTGTTCGATATTATTTTGAAGAGTGTGTTTCCCTAGTCTCTAACTCGTCGTCAACAGAATTGTATCATGACACATAGATTCCTCCCTCCTCGACCCCCAAACCTTGTGTGTGGTCTGAGGGCCACACTGCACAGTTTAGGATTTAGTGAACATTCTAAAATGAATGTGAAAGTTGGAATCTGATTTTGTGAAGCCAAACAAGCGAGATAACGGCTGAGTGAGAACTAAGCAGGACAAGCAAACAGCCGCCGCTGCCACTAACAAGCCGGCAGGCTCCGTCTCCATTTCCAGTGGTAGTCGGTGTGGTCGGTGGCGGGAGGGCATTTACATATTCTATGTCCTCCTGGCTAGTTACCGCCAAGTTACCGTTAGTCTGTCGTCATATAGCAGTGTTAATAGCAGTTAGACCAACCGTCCCCATGTGATTCATGTCCATATTAATTTATCTCACAAATGTAAAATGTTTTCGTCTTTGCTCGAGATTGAGTTGAGTACCAGTTATTATACCCGACATGGTGACTATCGCGGCAAAACGTGACGTAGCGACGCTCACAACAGCAGTCGCTTTCCGAGACTGAGCAAGCCGCCCTCAAAAGTATGCAGCACGAGGTACTACTTGCGGTACATTACACGCTAGGCGAGCCTTCCCCGCGCGGCGCAGCAAGGCTCACAACAGACGGCATCGAGCGCCCAGTTCAACGTGAGGTCCACTGTGCTGCAGTGGCAGAGGTCAACCGTGTCCTGAGTGAGCGAAACAACGAACTGAGACGCATTCGATCGTACACAAAACCCACCGACAACGTATGTCTCGTGCCTCGGTCGAGGCACGTACCGTCGTCAGTACGTGGCTAGTAGGTATGTGCGGAACAGCGTCGATCCTCTCACGTCCCAGCGACCCCCTGCTGACACGACTTGTCATGCTCACACCCACGTACCTAGGGCTGAAGTATTTACAACTAATCACTGCATTAACCATTGTTCTCTCTAGAAATAAGGCAGCCATCTTATTTATTTGTGCACGCATGCACGCAGGAACACCGAGTCTACTCAATCAACAAAAATAAATTATATGTCATAAGCTTTTATCAGCGGCGCCATCGTCAACTTTAAATTACAATAAAGTAGATATTTTAGAAGATATATTGTCAGCCACAGTCACTGATTGTAAAAACTACTACACGTATGCAAAAACCATCCATCCGCTGCTGCGTCCAAGGAACCGTTCAACCTACAACATGCGCATGTATTATTTTTTATTATTTTATTTTATTAGGGTGGCTTACAGCTATAAAATCGGAACATAGTGTAAAATTAATGACTAACAGCCATTGACAAGCCTCCACATATGGCATATTGGTATAATATATGTAGTAACGGTGCCTCTGGCAGAAATTAGATACAATGAAATTATGCAAGATGGCAGCTTCTCACATATTACTGGTCAGGCTGTATCAAAGCACCCGCTATTGGCGAGCAGGTTCGTGATCCCAGTTATATCATAGTTTTCCATTAGTCGCCTTTAGAACGCCCGCGGGATGGAACCGTCCACGAGCGGCAGTGGTGTGGTGGTGTCGGGGTGTGAAATAAAACTGTCGGTTGTTAAAAAAAGTACATCTCTATTTGAGAGGTCAGCACGTGTCCGTGTCCGGTGTTAGTGACGTCACAGAGCGGGCGCACGCTCGCCACGGGCACGTCGCGGAGCGGGCGTGGCGCACCCCGGGACCGTTCTCCTGACGCGACGTAAACAAACCGAACAATATGCATTTTTACACAACCGATAATGCGATGATATTATTTATATCAGTTTCACCGCAGAAACGTTAAAAACTCATATAATTAACAATGGATTAATGAACAGTTCACGTCAAAGTCAGGAGAGAAGGCTTACATTACAGCGCAGTGGGAGTAGAGGCGATACACGAGTGGGTCGGGGGCAGCGACGCTCCGCAAGCGATCCGGAATACAATAAATAAATCCAAATACAATATGAGTAACATAAATTAGCTGAATAAAATATAATGATTTGGTCGTGTAGTTAATAGACCCCCTCCCATACCGCATGCGCCCCGCGCGCGGTCACTTCACTGGTTTTATATAAACAAAAAAACAGTTATTGAAGCACAAACATCAACCGCAGTGTACAACTATATATGAAGGCCGCTCCTCAACCAGTGACGGTACATTGCTCATGTGTTAGAGGGAGAGGGCCGCGCGGGGCGCGTACACCTAGCATTGAGATGAAACCAACAATCACATCATCGTGATATTTTACAAACTTATGTACACAGAGCACGCCCGCGCGCGACCGACCTGCCGACGACGCGCCCCCACTCAATAACAGACAATTATAAAAAATGCGATACAATTTAAATGTAATTTATATATATGCAGTTTATATAAAAAAAATTCTGACATTTCATTTATTCAACATTTATCACCACGACTTCTTCAAATTCCAATGTCGTAAACACAACATCCTTCACATTGTGTCCTATTCTCACTGCCACGCACGCGCCACAGAGAATGAGACAAAACACACACTATGGTCGTGTTAGAATGAGACGGCAGTACTACTCAGTTCGTAACGGCGTCAACACTTATTATAGACCCCGCCCACTTGCTTGGTAAGCAAGGCGGGAAATTGTTTTTCGAAAAATAAATTTATGTGTCGGTATAACTAAACTGAAGACAGTATTCAGTCGATTTAATAAGGCGAACATAAAGTAATATTGTATCACTGGTTGTGAACCCACTGCACAACGCCCGCCCGCCCACTACTATATAGGTTGGTCTGTTTACGACATAAGTATACAAAGAAATTTTTCGCTAAAACCAAATCATTTAATTTATGAGAATGATGGGATGGCCGCGGCGCGGCGCGGGGGCCGTGGCCACATACATCACACATTATTTACAATAAATAAGTACAGGACAAGTACAGCCTTGCGAATCAATTAAAAATGTTAATATTATATATACTTAGAATATCAGACGCGTGAGGGACGATATAAACAACGCAACGAGACCAAATACAGAACGGGTTTACAGACAATCTATCATCTCTATTACGTAATCAATAGCAATTAATAATATATGTCAGTATAGTACAATAATAATGGAACTGTCGGTCCGACCCTGTCCGGCGGGGGCTGCGCACCCACTACACGCCCGCGCCCTCCTCTTGTAACACGGTTACTATAAGTTTGGACCTCGCTGCAATGTGAAGGCTCTCCCGCTTCCCCGCTCACCTCCCCGCGGTCGTGCTGTCACCATGCGTGGCGGTGACGTCATCGACGCCAGGTCCAAACTTATAGTAAACGGGTTGTACATCACGCCTCCACAGTAAATGCATCACAACGTAGCGCAGACCGCGGGGCGGCGACGACACGCGCCCGCGACAACATACCACACACAATTACAATTTCCACATAGACGAGGGCCCGCCTCGCGAGCGGGACGCAGCGCTGTGCTAGAGGGAGCGCACGCGACACTAGCTCGGGATAATGTGGGTTAGTTAAGCACAGACAGATATATGTATACTACAGGTCTAACGCGTAACTGAGCCTGTTCCTGAGGCATGAGAGCGGTACGAGAGGGTGTGTGTACGGAACATCAAACGACGCCTAACTTCAGTCGGCCATTTGTCACCCCTGTCGTACCGCTCCTATACCTCAGGAACAGGCTCAGTTACGCGTTAGACCGGCGTATGTCCATCCACCGGTACGAGAGGTGGCCTCATACGGCGCCGTAATCACTACGGGTGCACCAGTTCTATTACACAGAACGCGGCCGTCTCTCTCGCACCGCAGCCTCGCAGCCCGCAGCCCAGCGCAGACATGGCGGTGCGCCGCGGCCGCGCGTCCTCCATTATTTTCGTCACCATCCATAGACCGGTGTCGTGTGCTCGTGGCTTGGCCTGCGAGGACCTACACACAACCCTACTGCTACTCTTCATCCTATACACAATCAGACTCTCCGTTACGACGTCAATGAAGGGCAAACAAACAGACTTTCGCATTTACAACATCGCCAGCAGCCAGCAACATTTCACTCGTGGCGGCTGTACACACGGGGGTACATGACAGTGGGCAGTTAGTGTCACTGACGTCGACGAAATACATCAGTGATGATGGTGGTGACATGGTAGCGACAGCAAAGTTTCATATTAAAATTCTGTCAACATAATCTGTTAAAAACGAATAGCTGGCTTTGTGCAGTAACTATCTAACAATATGACATCAGATTGTGATGTCGCGTAATGAGTATCATTAACATACAACTTCACAGTGAATCACAATTTACATTTTTACACAATTTTTATTATTCTTATTCAAAGCGCCATCTATGAACCATTAGCTGCGTAACTGCTATTGTAGCTAACAATAAACTTGTAAATTAATGATATTTATTTCGCGACACTATAATTTCATCTCCCATTTTTAGGTAGTTACTTATCAAAGCCAGCTGTTCTATTTTAAAAGATTATGGCAACAGAAATGTAGTATGAAAGCATTTGGAGAAGAATGCCATTATTAAATGTCTCGCAATATAAAACCAGACACGAGTATAATGGGACAAGGGTGGTTTTAAATAGAATTGCAAAATTCCCAAGAACTATGTTGTCGCCACGTGACGGTCGATGCACCCAAACAAAGACATGCGACGATCGACGCCCGCGCCGCTCCAGCACGCACGCACACACACACACGGTAGTGAGATGGGAAGAGAAGCGAGCGACGATAAACACACACAAATGTGTTTCTATTGTCGTACAGATATGAATTATATAAACAATACCGTCACATGTTACACAATACGGCGCGGTCACGTCACATGCGTGCAGTGTGCGTGCGGTGTCGTCAACACCATTATATACATACATACAAACAGCGAGCATTTTATATCGAGGCATAACGTGCAGGTGAGTGTGTCGCGGGCGCACGTGACGTCACGGCGGGCCGGGTCGACGCGGTCCAGTGAGAGGAGCGGTGTACGCAAGTGCGTGCCCGCGGCCACCAGCGCGCGCCCGGGCGTGCGCGTGCGCCTAGCGTCGGTAGTTAGCTGGCCGGTAGTGGTCGGCGCCCCCCGCGCCGCCCCCCCGCTGCGAGGAGGCGACGCGGCGCCGCGGGGGGTCCCGCGCGCGCGTCTTCTTCTCCTCCACGTTGAGCTTCACTCCGTCCGCGCTGTCCGCCGGGAAGTACAGCGGCTGCAAATAACACACACACACACATAAGTACGACACAAGTTTCGATACACTACGACTATATAATATCGACTTCTGTAACGACACAAGGAGCTATTCAGCTCGTACGGAGCTGCAACCTCTAAATTTAACCCTTGTCCCCTGGAGTGGTCAGGATACCACCTCGGGTACAAACTACCCGAATGACATACTCAGTCAGACATGCGCTACAGCTAATGTTCCAGAACCGTTGATAATAAAGAATTAACGCGCCCGACGGACCGCAGCTAGACGCACATCAAGACATCCTAACCATTCAAACAGGTACAGACATTACCTTGAAATAAAGTAAATGTTTCCATGCCTCAGTTTGTTTGTCAAGTTGTTGTTGGACAACAACTATACTAGACAGAGACCTCGCTTACGTGACAATGTACTAAGTCTAGATGTTATTGACGGATATAGTATTTAAGCCGCGCTGTACTGACAAATGAGCGTTTTTACTGTCTGTGACCGCGCGACCAGTGCGGGGGGAGAGCGGGAGTGTACTCACGGCGGCCAGCAGACAGTCGTGGGCGGCCTGCGAGCTCTCGTACGTAATGAACCCGTAGTTGGGGTGTCTCGGGGCACCGGGCGCGGCAGGCTTGCTGTGCACGCGCAGCTCGGCGACGGGACCGAACCTGGCGAACAGTGCCCGCAGCTCGTCCTCAGTGGCTGCGTGCGGCAGGTTCCCCAGGAACAGTTGCTGCGCGTCAGAGTAGCGCCGCGACCCCGCTGCCGCTACACCCGCTCCTCCGCCCTCCGCTGCACACACACACACACAACGTTTAACAACATCAAATATTGGCATGCCTCCGAAAGTGGAATGTCATCATCATTTCCCTAGTATAATTCCCGTTTATCAACCGGGGTCGATAAGACCAAGTTATTCCAACCATCAACGACCGGTATCAACAGCTGTGTGCGCCTTCCGCAGCACGGAATCATCTTACTGTTCAGACAATCAGGTGAGTGTCCGAACCAAACTGTGGCAAGTCTCACAAAGTGATGTTCGCCAATGTCCCTCGTCCGCAACGGGACCTTCTGCGAGGGTAGCGGCTGATGCTGACGCTCAGCTCTGTACGGCAGCGGAGGGCGGGGCGGGGCGGGGCGGTCGGAGGCGCCGGCAGTCTTGTGCGCTGGTAAGCAGCCCGCGCCCGCTGCCCGCTGCCGTACAGACCCTACCCTACCTAACGGTGAAATGCGAGAAACAAACAAACGAGAAATAAGTATTATTCTGGATGCAAATGAACTGTCTGTCATATATGAAGGGCTACGTTGTGCGGGTCGCGTTGCGCGGTATACTAGCTACCGACTGGTGACTGACCTGGCGGCGGGTTGACGTCGCGCGGGGGCCGCTGGGGGCGCGGGGCGTGGCGCGCCTCGTGCGGCGGGGGGGCCGCGGCCGAGGCGGGGGCGGCGGGTTGCGCGAGGGCGTGCGGCGGGGACGCGCGCGGCGCGGGGGGAGCGCTGGACTTGAGCAGGTTGGCGTATGTCTTGGGCTCCGGGGGCAGCGTCACAGCGCACCCGCCACCTGTCGACAACATCAACCACTGTGAGTAGTGACAGGACCGCACCGCACCGTCACAAATATTTAACGAAATATATATTATACGTAAAATAAAACATAACATTTATAATATAAAAATAAGAGCACACGCTCGGATAGTTCCCGGGAAACAACGCGAGCTATAGAGGGGAGGGGTCCGCGCATCCCGGGGGAGGAGAGGGACGCAAGCGGGGACTGTTCGACCAATCACGCTCCTCGACACGATCGAAATGTCATCCCCTCCCGCGCCCCGACAAAGAGACCAGAAAATCGTTCCCTGCGCAGATAAGGTCATTGTTCCAGCTGTTCGACGGTAACTATAATAATTTCAAACGTTTTTGAAAACGAAGAAGCTCTACGTCATTACTCTCAAATAATATATGCGGTGGAAAGTGTATGAGAACTCATTGTTTAAACTGTTTTTTTTTAACATCAGTAATGTCAGAAGACAAAAAATAATGTTTAAATTGAGTCAAGCGATACTGGCCAGTTGCCTGCTGTACATTATTAAAAATATCGCAATATGGATCCATCGCGCGAAACAACCTTATAAGTGAACTCCCTTATAATACAGCGCAGCAAACCATGAATTAAATACTCCTATTTCAATGTTAGTGAAATAAACCGTGGTAGCTCAGTTGGGAAGAGCGTCAGTTCTTGAACAATCGGGGTCTGGGTTCAATCCCGGCTCGTACCAATGAGTTCCAATTGGTTATTTGGAATTTATGTACGAATGATAACAATCATTACCACTGGCTTTTCGGTGAAGGAAAACATCGCGAGGAAACCTGCATAGGAGAAGAAATTCAATGGTGTATGTGATGTCTACCAATGCGCACTGGTCCCGCGTGGTGTACTATGTCCCATACACTCTCTGTAGGAGAGTAGGACTGAGCCCTGCAGTGGGGACATAATATACAACGTGTACAAAAAAAGAGTGATAATACTTAAAGGTGGGTATATATCCCTTGTATAGAATAGGTTGATGACGATGATTTCAATGCTGTCTCAGCATTATCCGCATAATTATAAACACGCACACTGTCTATGCTCACAAGGCCGATTTTGCCATCGAGGTTACAAATTCACAAATCTGTATTACTGTACGCGGCCCTCAATGGTATCACTGTGGTTTTTAACTCATTAATTACCAGATTGTTACAATGGAACAAAGTAACAGGTGTCATCCGCGAACAGAACAGATCCGACATTTGGAAGTTGAGCTTACATATAATTTATCATCATTGATGAAAAAACAAGGATAAAAGTAGTTGTTAGGTACCTGGGAGCTGCTGCTGGTGCTGCGGCGGCGGCGAGGGCTCCGGCGCGGGCACCTCGGGCTCCGGCACGGGCTCGGGGGGCGCGAGCGCCGCGGGGGGCGCCGGCTCGGGCTCCGTCTCCAGCTCCGGCACGCTGGCCCCTGAAACACGCAGGTATGACGTCACACCACCACTGCTTCACATGCGTATAACACGTCACCATTCAATAACACTCATGTACTGTACCGTGCAGCGCGGCCACCAGGTGTCTGGCGGGGTCGTCGTGCGGGGGGTGTCCGTTCACGTGTGCGGGCGCGGGCGCGGGCGCAGACGACGGGGGCGCGGGGGAGAGCAGCGGCGGACGGGGGGGCGCGGGGAACGGAGCCGCGGGGAACGTCTGCGGCGGAGGGGGGAAGTATCCCGCTCCCGCACCTTCCTCCTCCTCCGCATCCGAGCGACCAGACCCGGAGCCCTCCTGACACACCAACAGACAACGTCACCACACACGTAATTACGTAATGTAGAAAATAACATAAACTAACAAAATTTCCCTGAAAACTAACATGACAACAATAAAATGGTGGAGTTTTAGGTGGTTAATACCGATACCGATGCGTACAAATAATACATTCAAAAAAAATTAACTACTTTATTATCTTATTTCAATGGGCCTTTTCATCGCAAAAAAATATTGCGCATAGATACCATATTTTGGTTTAATTTATTTATACAAAAACATATAAAATGCACGAAACAGGTAAGACTTGACCTTGAAAACAAAGATGGCGTCAATAAAATGACATTTGCCGCTGTCACTCAGTACAAAAAGAATTATTTTGTCCAATTACCATAAATGAAAAAAAGGAATTCTATTATTTTTCCATACATGTTTAGATTATTACTTGATATTTTTCAATAGTGTACAAGTGCAGGCCGAATTTGAAACAACTCTTTTGTTTTTAATTACTGCAGTGTTGGGCAAAATTGAATTGTTCAACCAACATTTTTTTTTAGACTGCAACCTTTTCTTTAAAAGAGTCATCTTCTAGATAGGCATTTGTGAGCGAAGTACCTCTTGATAGACTGGTCGTCCAGCCAGCCAGAGCTCGCGTCAAGTACAATAGCACCGTCACACGTACCTCGTCCGAGAAGACGACGTCCTGGTAGCGGAATATGTCGTTGTGGACGTAGTACTTCTTGGGAGACTGTGCGGCCAGCACGAAGGTCTGCGTGAACCGCCTCATGGGCGCGCCGCCGTTGGACAGCTCTCCCGTCACCTGCACCACCACGCCGTTGCCGAGCGTCGCCTGAGCGTCCACCTGGAACCCAACAACACATGGTGCTTTATTCACAACATCACAATCATTGTTGTTCAACGGCAGCAGTACTACATATGTACCGACAATATTGCTGCAGCTCGCACTGACCGTTCACTGACACGTATATCATGCGAACATTGACATTTTAGAAAGGGTCCAAAGGAGAGCAGCAAAAATGGTTGCATCTCTTACAAACAAATCTTACGAAGAACGCCTGTTTCAGCTTAATCTGACAACAGTGGAAGAGCGAAGGAAACGAGGTGACCTAATTGAAACTTATAAAATACTCAATGGACACTACAATGTGAGCCAGAACAGTCGACTGAGAGGGCACGCAATGAAGCTCACCAAGCCTCTATGTAGGAGCAACCCAAGGAAACACTTCTTGCCTAACCGTGTAGTGCATTCTTGGAACGCCCTCTCTGAAAGTGTTATAAGTGCTACTTCAGTGAATTGCTTTAAAAACAAACTAGACAAATATTTAGAAACATCAAAACAAATGTAGTGATCAGGAGCTGCTAGTGTATCAAACAAATAATAATAAAAACCAATGCAAAGACGAATCTCGGACGTCACTCACCGCTGAACACTTGCGCATCAATACATATAATTCTTTGGCCAAAAGCAAAGATATTGATATTTTTGCTAACAGTAAATTTAAGAAAAAATAATTGCTTTCAAACTGTAAACGGTCACAGTACTGTTACTGCTCTTCTCAAAGTCACTGATGACATCCGTTTTGCGATGGAAAACAGATCGCTAACGGTGCTCATACTTCTCGACTTCAGCAGCGCTTTTAACTCTGTTGACTTTGATGTTCTCCTCGCTATTCTTCGTTCTCTCAACGCTTCCTCTTCGGTAACCAACTGGTTTAGTTCATATCTCCGTGGTCGCTCGCAACGTGTTCGCACTGAGGAGTCTGTCTCCGATTGGTGTGACCTAACTGCGGGTGTACCCCAAGGTGGTGTTCTCTCTCCTCTTCTATTTTCGATCTTCATAAACACGGTAACTCCGTTGCTTTCCTCTAACTTCCATCTGATGATTTCCACGCTGATGATTTGCAACTTTATCGCCATTTCACTGTTTCTGATTACGTCAACACAATCGCTGAAATAAATGCCGATTTGCTAAGAATTTGTTCCTGGGCCGAATCTCACGGGCTATTAGTTAATCCAAATAAGTCACAAGCCATGATTATCGGGAGTAGATACATGTGCAACTCACTTGACCTATCCCTTGTCCCCCCTGTGCTGTATAACGATACTCCAATTGCTTTCACTCAGACAGCGAAAAATCTAGGTGTCTTCCTTAGCTGCAATCTTTCTTGGGTGGAGCATGTCAATGAGATCAGCAAGAAAATTCACTTTGCTGTTCACTCTCTCAAGCGCTTTCAATGGTTCCTACCATTGAAAACTAAGATTTATCTAGCCCAAACATTATTGCTCCCTATTCTTGACTATGCTGATTCTTGCTTCTTGGACGTCACCGAAGAGCTATTAAACAAACTTGAGCGACTTCAGAATCTTTGCTTACGCTTCATCTTCGGGTTGCGAAAATATGACCACGTGTCAGTTTTTCAGCTCAGCTCAAGTGGCTCCCTATCCGCCTTCGTAGAAATGCTCATATCCTTTCCCTTCTGTACAATATCCTAAATAACCCTTCTGATCCTAGCTACCTAAGTGAGCGATTTACATACTCGCATCCTATTGACCAACCTTGTCGAGCTCACATTAGGACAATCCTATCCATCCCTTCCCATCACTCCTATTTCTTTTCCTACTCATTCACGGTTCATGCAGCCAGATTGTGGAACTCGTTGCCTCACACTGTACGCGACAGCAAAACTGTTTCCGCCTTTAAGAACAACGTCAAGGAACATTTTCTATCACTATAAGATTATATATATTTATAGTATGTAAAGTATGTATGTATTATTATTGATATATATTAGTTTGTTTTGTATCTCGTATTTATGTAATCGTTTAGTATCGTTTATTATATCGTACACGCCTAACTGCCCTCCTTTCTTCAATATTTCTCCTTAACCTAGGACTGCTGGAAGAAATTTCTTTTAGAAATAAGCTGTTCCTTTTGTATATATTTTTTCTGTTTTTGTGTTATGTAAATATTTTCCGTGTACAATAAACTGTTTAAATTATAAAAAAAAGTAAATTTTTATATGTATTTTAAATCTTGTATTTTTGTAACACGATCATATTAGCATGTCGTTGTTGTTACATTTGTATGTATGTAATAAATGACAAAAATAAGTAAAATGTATCTTCAATTAACGAAACGAATAAAAATTTATATTAAAATTCGAGCGTAGTCAAAAAAATTATATTATCTATGGTGAAATTTGAGTAACCTATATTAGTGAAGGCAAATGTACCAAAGTTCATACAGCCATGTCTTTATTTGTAAAGATTTATTTTTAAGCATAGTATTCAATGATTTATTTATAATAATTATTATATAATAAACATCTAATGATTGTAATATCCTAAACTGTATTTAAAATTGTTTGCGTATTTTTTACCTTTTTACATTGATGAATGCTCACATTAAAAAGTCTTAATTCTGAGGCTGAATGCAACAAATTAATAAGAAATTCTTACATACTTAGGGATGTAAATGCGACTAACATCCCACTGCTTAGATAGTGAAATACCTACTTTCAGAACAGGAGACATGAAAAAGTATTTACATGTGCACTATACATTGTATGTAATTTGACATTAACTTCTAGATTGTAAGATTTTCTTTAAAGAACTGTTTGCATGCTGTTTGATATAGTCAATTAGGTTAAGTATTGCAATATTATTTAAGACTGATAAGATCTTTACAAGTTTGTGAGAATTACATTTGATCCCGACTTCTGAAAGCATTTTTTCCCAAGCTGAAACTAGGGTCACTTTGTGCTCGCTCGGTTATAAATACTGTGTATTTAAGACCGTGCTAAGTGTGTGTAGCGTATAGTGTGTTCACCTGGCTGATCTTTGCATGACAGTCGCGGAAGTTGAGCTGCTGTATGCGGTTGTGTATCTGCTTCTGTCCGACGACCGGCAGCGTCTCGCGGTTGGGCGCGTCCAGGCCCCCGTGCACGAACGACGAGAAGTTGTTGTAGAACCTGAGACACACACACACAATGAAGAGATGACTGGGGAAGGGTGCATCTACAGTAGCCTCCATGGGACAACAAATCTGTAAAAATTCATATCTGATTCTGATACATCCTTTATAATCATAAGGGACTAAATAGTGACCATAGTCATGCCTTGCCATAGCTCAAGAGATATAGGGACGTCTCCATTACCATCGCTGTGTGAACACTGCCTGGTACAGCCCTCTGCTATGTACAGTACCTGTGCAGGTGTGCGGGTGCCTTGTTGAGCAGTGTGTAGTACTGGCGGACAAACTCGCGGCCGACGCTCTGCGGGGACGGGGACGCCTCCATTACCATCGCTGTGTGAACACTGCCTGGTACAGCCCTCTGCTATGTACAGTACCTGTGCAGGTGTGCGGGTGCCTTGTTGAGCAGTGTGTAGTACTGGCGGACAAACTCGCGGCCGACGCTCTGCGGGGACGGGGACGCCTCCATTACCATCGCTGTGTGAACACTGCCTGGTACAGCCCTCTGCTATGTACAGTACCTGTGCAGGTGTGCGGGTGCCTTGTTGAGCAGTGTGTAGTACTGGCGGACAAACTCGCGGCCGACGCTCTGCGGGGACGGGGACGCCTCCATTACCATCGCTGTGTGAACACTGCCTGGTACAGCCCTCTGCTATGTACAGTACCTGTGCAGGTGTGCGGGTGCCTTGTTGAGCAGTGTGTAGTACTGGCGGACAAACTCGCGGCCGACGCTCTGCGGGGACGGGGACGCCTCCATTACCATCGCTGTGTGAACACTGCCTGGTACAGCCCTCTGCTATGTACAGTACCTGTGCAGGTGTGCGGGTGCCTTGTTGAGCAGTGTGTAGTACTGGCGGACAAACTCGCGGCCGACGCTCTGCGGGGACGGGGACGCCTCCATTACCATCGCTGTGTGAACACTGCCTGGTACAGCCCTCTGCTATGTACAGTACCTGTGCAGGTGTGCGGGTGCCTTGTTGAGCAGTGTGTAGTACTGGCGGACAAACTCGCGGCCGACGCTCTGCGGGGACGGGGACGCCTCCATTACCATCGCTGTGTGAACACTGCCTGGTACAGCCCTCTGCTATGTACAGTACCTGTGCAGGTGTGCGGGTGCCTTGTTGAGCAGTGTGTAGTACTGGCGGACAAACTCGCGGCCGACGCTCTGCGGGGACGGGGACGCCTCCATTACCATCGCTGTGTGAACACTGCCTGGTACAGCCCTCTGCTATGCGCTGCCGTCTAGATAACAAACACATGTTACAAGTGTGTCCAATACTATTTCATGGTAAGTAATACGCCTGTGTTTTGTGACTGGAAAACTGTACAAATGCAGCTCAGGGGTACTACTTATGTATGTCACACAGTTTGACAATTATTATTATTTGTAAATGAGACAGGCAGCTGATAGATGGAGCCTGCATCTAGCTATTCCACACTTCAACTATTGCCGAGTTTTGTATTTCTTGTCCAGGCTATTTTTAAACATGTTGATACTTGTAGTTGTGAGGTGACTACATACGTCTGATAGCGAATATTGGCGATATTGCTCCCTTATGTGATACTTTTACAGTTAAAATACTGAATTTCCATAAGGTTCAATGCATAATATGAAAGATCATTTTAATTTTAATCTAATAAGTGAGCTACTAGGTGTGATGGAGTTCTTTGCAACTTAAGGTGCTGTCCTTTAAAAAAAATTATGTATGTCATAATTCCCATTTAAACCACTCACACCACTCTCTCTGTTCTTCCAGGCAGTCTTCCTTCATACAACTTTTCGGTTTAATTCTTGGCAAAGCATTATTACATTTAACTTACTGAAAATTACAATTAATAAACGGTAATAAGCACCATAAGGAAAGCTCCGATGATTCAACTACCAATGTTTGTTTCTAACTGGAATATGTCCTATGGAAAAAAAGAAACCCTTAAAGGATCGCTTGGTGGTTTATCTGTCTGTCATTTTCTGAGGAACCCATTGAGGTATCTAGTTGATATTAATATCAAATACTCATGTCTGCAGTACAATAGCAAGAAGCTGTCAACACAATAAGTGGGCCATTATTGTTTCAGTGAAGGACCATTTTTGAAATACTCTAGTTTTTAACATTTCCATAAACCCTTATTTAGCAAAAACAAAGCAGCTGTGAAAAAGACTATAACACATGAAAATAAAATTCCCCGCCAAATTCAAGATAGTCCTCTTCAAAGTTATCAATATTAAAAAATAGCAACTTCATACTTAAATTAAAGCCCTATTCTAATAAAATTTAAAATATACCCATGGATGGAGCTTGTAGATACCACAATAAAAGCATCAAACAAGAAATAACACATTGCTTTTATGTGCCTCATGCATACATATCTATACTAATATTATTCAATTCTTAACATTATTGGCATCTATATACATCATCATAATTCTGACAAAATCTGGTGTCTAAACAGGCAACATGTAAAACAAAAAAATTGGCTTGCCAGATACGTGATGCACTTTTTTTATATATTATTATTGAAGATAGACCAACACTTGACCTCAATCTCACCTGATGGTAAGTGACGATGAGGTCGACAATGTTAAGTGTTGGTCTAGAAGGTGCCTATTTACTCTTCTTTGAGAAAACTCACATAAAAATGAAAACACTAACACAAAATATAGCTTATGTACTAATATTATAAATGTGAAAGTGAGCTTGTTTGTTAATCATTCCATCACATCATAACGATGAGTCACAATGACATTATTTTTGGTACAGGGATAGTTAAAAGGCTAGCCAAGGCCACAGGTTACTTTTTATCCTGATCGCTCCCATAGATAATTTCTGAAGTCCGCGTGGATGAAGTCATAGACCAAATGCTAGATTTGTTAAATAAAGTATTAAATGCACATACTTTAGACAGTTTACGGGTTGGGGTGCATAAAAGGGGAACTGAATTGAGGCAAATGTATAATGATAAACATCTGACAATAAAAATATATTTCCAATAAAGGTTTCACATAGTGACATTATGGTCTACAGTCAATATATACTACAGTGAAGACCTCAAGTTGTAAGTGGGTTCGAGCGCCGCTACGACGGCGGCAGCCGGAGCCCCGCGGCCAGCAGTTCCTCTACCTATACAAACCTACTTCTGTGTTCTCTTAGTATTGTCAAAGTACGCATGGCGACATACTCGGAGACCTCTGCGACTCAGAGCATTGCACATCTACAATAACGTAGTCTACTAGTCACTACACGCCTAAATAATAGAATTAATACGATTTTAAGCATCTACGACAGACAACAACCAGTTAACTGATGAAAAATAAAAAAGATTAACCTAAAGAAACGTATCTGCCGACAAACAAAATACAGCGTTTGTATCGAGATTTGATTACAAAAACAAAAATGTATCTTACCTCAGTAAAATTTAGGCATCAAACTGGCGCAATCTGCAACAGTTAATATCGAAATTCTCGAAATTTTCACAATAAATACGGACTGAAAACAGAAAAAGAGCCTACCTCACCGTTCGGTGTCAATTTTGTATTAATGTTGTCAGTTTCAAAAAAAGTTTTCTTACTGTACGGCCGTCTGATTAGTATTTCGGTAAGTAAAAAAACCTTTAGTTATAAAGATTTAAAAAAAACATCTAGTTATGAAATAATTGGTTTATGCAAAAATGCATTTCTGCTTATTAATTGAAGAAAAAAAGTGCTATCAACACAAACTTTTGACATTTGGTTAGTAGAGAAGTGAGGGCCAAACAGGGTTTCTCATGAAGTGAAAGACGCACAACAATGTATTTTTTCAATTAACAAGAATGTAGCATTGTAGATGAATTACTTATTATCCGAATCTAATAATATACATATTTTTGAATGCTACTACATTTTTCCGTAAAAAACTGAACCCATCGTTATCACTGTCTGTCTATAAAATCAGTCTCAATCTTTTTTATGTATCAGACATAAATACAGTATGCCATAGATATATAATTTGAATCAGGATCCCAAAAACTATTTTTTATCGTCTAATACATCATTAAATTGACATAAGAAAGAATGGAATAGATTTTCCGAGGGTTAAAGAATATGAATAATTAACATTACCGAAAATAATAAATAAGATAATCAGCACCAAACAGTGCCACAACGAATGCGCCTGACGATATCACACACGCAATTGTTAATACATATTGAGAAGAATACTTACGGTAGGCGCTAACAAATTGTAATCTTGAAGCATTCCGTTGTGATTTTAATGTTATATTTTTATATATTTTATTACTTGTTGTTATAGCGGCAACAGAAATAAACATAATCTAAAAAGAGATACATATTTCAAATTCGGTCTGCAATCTAAATATGTATATAAAGAAAAATTTTGGGATTACATTTTTTCATTTATTTTAATTGTACAAAATCATATTTTTTGTACTAAGTGACAGCTACAAATTTCATTTTATTGTTAAGTCTTTGTTTTCAATGTTAAGTCTTACCTGTTTCGTGCGCTTTATATCTTTTTATACAAATAAACTAAACCAAATATACAAAAATGATAACTAAATCACTTTTATTTTATAACGGCCTATTAAAATTATAAGTGTACAAGACTAGGCCTTGGCTCCATACATTTGCGGAACGTGTCATTTCAACTGTTCTGCCTATTACGGATCATGAGATCGAGCCCGCTGATATATGGAAGGAAGGATAGCGGAAGCTTAGTACTAGGGTCTTGTTGGTTACCCTTCTGGTACGGAACCCTTAAAAGGTAAAATGACGTTGTAGTGATACGTCGTTAAAGTTTAAAATTTAAATGGGAAAATTAAGGCAAAGTTTTTGAGAAAACAGAAAAATATATTTACGAATAAACTTAGTTTAAACCCTTCTCTTAAACATTATTAATTAGTACAGGCAAATTTGAATTGCCAATTAATCAATAACGTATCAAGTGTATCAATCATTCAGGCGAATGTGAACATGGTGCAAAGAAATTCATTTCACCCCACGGCTCAACTAGAGACTAAATTTGTTGCCCAAGAATGTAGCTTATTGTAGCCCAAGCATTTTATCTTAAATAAAATTTTATTTCATGTAACTAAGCATAAAAGAAAAAAAAACAAAATAAATTTTATCATTATTGAATATATTACAGTGGTTTTGTGCATTGTAACAAGATTGTGTAAGGGGTATATTAGCATATTTATCAATAACAATTTCGATTAGCTGGTTTCCGGTGTAAAAAGGGCGGTAATTGTTTGTGTTATGTTGGCAGTAAGGACACGGTTGTATTGATTTTACTGACGTTGTTGTCTGTTTCACTTCCACTTAGCAAACACTCTCGTTCTATCCCTGTTTATTTCGGAGAAGTGTCATTGACCTCTCCTCTACTTTGTACAGTTCCTGTGCTATGATTGGTTGTAAAATTGGAAGGGATAAGAACTTTTGCAAAAATAGCGTCCATCAACAAGGCGCCAACATAGAGACAATCATTTCGCGCCGGTTCATCACGCACATCCTGTCTTTCTTCTGCGTTTGTCATTCGGCGTTGAAGGTCGTGTGTGATTTTAGTTTATTGTATTTAGCGTTAGTATAAACAAAAGTCATGGCAAATAACGACAATTTTGCGCAAGATGTAACCGATAATCAACTAAATGGAAATTCGGAAAACGGGGGAGGAGACGGACAACATGAAAACAGTGCCGAGGCTCCGGGACGCGATGACGACAGGTACATACAGCTAACATTTCTATCGTAGCTTCAATTGATTGATATTTAATGATTCTTATGTTATCGTGTTATCGCTTCCCGTGTAATATAATACTTTTAAACAGCGTTCCAATCGTGCTAAGGATTAGCTTGGTAAATTCCTTTCAGTTAATTCTCGTCCGCCACAATGGCGGCGATCCGGCATTTTATTAGCGGCACGGCATTCATTTCGAATCCATAGCAATCATCGAGATCTTTTCAAAATTGTACCTCTTCTCATTCGCAGAGCGTTTACCTAGATGTAAAGCCTTTCTTAGATGTCACAGTTTCCATTTCAGTTAAGTTCCAGGTTACATTTTGTATAACGTAGATAAGCATCGAGCCGCACGCAGTAAAATGGCGTCTAAAGCATTATAGCGCGTGTTCGCATGGTCCCGTTAGTCGTGTAGGCGTGCCGGTCGTGGCGTCGGTTGTAACGTTACGGTCAGTGTGCTCGGGCTCGGATTGTCAGTGGCAGGAGCCGCGCATGGTGTTCGGGCGCACTAACGCTGTGTCTGTCTGCAGGACGTGTGAGCCTGTGCCGCCGCCGCGCCGCCCGCCCCTGGACGACATGGTATATATCTGCTGGGCTCACACTAAAGTAACGCAACAACCAAACTGACTGATTGTCTCGGCCACTTAACTTTGGGCCCCGTTCACTCTTGCCAATCTTAAATATTGCGTTAACACTTTATTAACATTGTTGTTTTTCACAATTTCGTTGTCACTGTAAATTTTCCAGTTTTACGTTTTGTAACTTACAGGTTGTCAATTTGTTTTGCCGCAGTGCTTGGAGTTTGTTTTTGAACAAAAATGTAGCTGTAAAGTACTAAACAAGTACTGCGTTATACTGTTTAATGTTAAATTGTAATTGTTAAGTCAGTTTCTAAATGGAGACAGGTCTCTTTGTGTGCTCTTTATGTTAATGCTCTTGTCCCTGATGTTCACAGAAAACTGTTTGTTGGAGGCTTGAGCTGGGAGACTACAGACAGTAAGTGTGCTTCATGTTCTGTTCACTTGTCATTAATGTTAAGAAAAATTGATGAAATATTTTAATTTAAAAGAGGTGACAATAGGGGTCTGGAGTTTCTAAAGTAGAGTCACAATATTACAAGAAACCTTGACATTTCCTTCAACACACTACATAGGAACAAGCAAGAGTGAATGTGACATGGTTCAAAAGTGGTTACATATTACTACTCGTACTCTAGTGTACAAACCTTTGTTTATGAATTAAGGTGACTTTGGCCTAAGTGAGTTCAGTACAGTTTTTAACGAGCCATGAAACAAGGTGATAATACTTGTGCGCTTCATTTGACGCACGTGGTTGGTTATCAGTTCCTGTATCAGCACTGTCATACCTGCTGTGTGCAAATAGTCTTCAAGTCTAATGTCTATCCATGTAGTGTTGCAATGTTATGTATGATGACTATTTTCAGTTCTGCTTCTGAGTATCATTGAAGACAGCTATACCAATATCTCTGATAATATTAAGTTTAATACACTTGTTGTGTGTACATGATGGCTGGCCCTGCCATGATAGTTTATGTATTTATTTACAGAGGAATTACGTGACCACTTTGGAGCGTATGGAGAGATTGAGAGCATCAATGTAAAGACAGATCCCAACACGGGGCGGTCGCGAGGGTTTGCATTCATCGTGTTCAAGTCGCCAGACTCCATTGACAAGGTTATGGCCGCCGGGGAACACACCATCAACAACAAGAAAGTCGACCCCAAGAAGGCCAAGGCGCGACATGGGAAAATATTCGTCGGCGGGCTGAGCAGTGAAATCTCAGATGATGAAATCAAAAACTTCTTCAGTAATTTTGGCACAGTAAGTTTCTGATTTTGATCTCATCGATTCTCACACTTCTTGTGATGAAAACTCCGGATATGGTGAGATTGTTATTTCTTGACTAACTCTGAAGAGGAATCCGGGCCACTGATATTATAGACTTGACTACTTAGATTTTGTATATTTGGAGATACAATGCTAAAATGTGTCTTATGTGTTTACAGATAATCGAAGTAGAGATGCCATTTGACAAAACGAAGAATCAAAGGAAAGGATTCTGTTTCATCACATTTGAATCTGAACAAGTGGTGAATGAGCTGCTGAAGACCCCGAAGCAGACGATCGCCGGCAAGGAGGTGAGTGTGTTGCGCGCTCGCGCGTGTGGCGTGTGTGTAGTAATGAGTGATTATTATATGAATATGACTAATGGGTATGTGTCACCAGGTGGACGTGAAGCGTGCGACGCCGAAGCCGGATGGTCCCGGGGGCATGAGCGGTCGCGGGGGTCGGGGGTCGCGGGGCGCGCGCGGGGGCCGCGGAGGGCGCGGCGGCTACGGCGGCCCGGGCGCGTGGGGCAACCAGGGCTACGGGGGCTACGGCTACGGCCAGGGAGGCTACGGCGGGGGCTACGACGGCTACGGCTACGGCTACGACGGCTACGGCGGATACGGGGGCTACGGCGGATACGATTACTCCGGATACCCTAATTACGGTAAACGCGGCAAGCAGCACTAGGTAGCTCACCGCTAGCCTGCTCATTGACACATTACCTCGACTGATGTTACCTGATCCTAGGTGTAAGTGATAGGGAGACGGCCGTCCCCCGTATGCCTATTTACCTTGTAATGTATAACTTTATATCGACATCACGTTAAGCTTAGGTGTAGTTAGTGAGTAGAAAATATTTATTTTTCTATTTTAACTTGATACCTATTTACATAATATTCTATCGAGATAATGTGTAGTGTTGACGAGGCGACAGTATACTGAATATATAACCATGGGCCGGTCTAATCATTGAGCAGGATTCATCATTTGATACTAAGTAGTTTGTCGTATAGTTTGGTATAATATAATTTCCGTATCTATAACTAATATTACCGCGCGGCGGGCGTGCCGCTGGCGCACTCTGCTCCGCACTCTTTGTCTTGTTTCACTGGGTATATTCTGTACATATGTTACCCGCCTTATGTTTTTAAGTGTTTATTTTGTAATACCACTTTTGACATATGTAGCAACGTCGCTAGAGGTTTTGTTTAGTATTTATTTTACTTTTGGACACCCTCGCCACTTGCTACATTTGGGAAATGGGGTAATATATGGAGAGACATTGTGAAAGGATGAAGATATGATGAAGCTTTAATAAAGCGCTGTTACAAAAATTCTCAATGTGTTTCCATATATCACCCCCACTCCCGAGTCCGTTCCCGCTCACCTCCCGCGGCGGCCGTCCGGCGCGCGCCGCTAGCCTGTGCACGCTCCGCTCCCGTTCTACTCATACATCTACCTACATCTGATGCTTGCAATACATCTGTCTACCTGTATGTTGGACTTCCTTACAATCAATCGGCTCATTGAAATAACACCTTCGCTTCAACACTTAACCGAATTGGGGGAGAACTGTCCTCTGCACAGATGCAGATAGGGTCTTGGCCATGTCGACCATCACAAGCCTTAGCGTTTCTAATTGCAATATTAGCTGTAGCCTTGTCAGTGTCATGTAAACATGAGCTGTATAGTCAGTGATGCAGGAACGTGGAGATGTAGTGACGTGTGCTCGCTGTGTGTGTGTGTGTGTGTGTGTAGTGAGTGCGATGTGAGGAGAGTGAAGATCGTAGGGCTGGCAGGCGGCGGTGTGCGCCACTAACATGTCGGCTTTGTGTGCGGGCAGACTACGGCGGGTACGCAGGGTACGAGGGCGGCTACGGGGCGCGCGCGGCTCCACGCGGGAAAGGTACTGCCGCTGCCACCACCCACCACCCACCATCCACTAGCACTGCCCACTATCACTAGTACCACTCAGCCACACGACACACTAGCTCGCTGTCCGTTGACAAGCGTTCGTGCTGCCGTCTGGTTGACGCGACGTCGACGGTGCGCGGTGTCGGGTGGACGGCGCAGCTGAACGCTTGTGTCACGTGACGTTGTTTACAATGCTTGCTAGAGTGATACGTAACTGATTACCTACTTACATTATCGAGTCCTGTCTCATGTAGAGTGTGACACAGTCATATACGTGCATCATTCGTTAAGGACAACTCTGGTTATAAATGCGCAAAGTATTATTTGTATCATGTAGACTGGGTTCGACTGTGTGCGGTAGACGTTGAAGCAATGAACAGATGAAAGGAATGGGGTCGCCTTCTCTATCGCTGTAAAGTACTATCAAGCCTCCATGTAAGAGATAATATTGTATATATTTATACAATGGTGTCGATAAGGGGTTTTGGGGTCTATGAAAGAAATTGTTCATTGTCAAACAAGGAATCCTTATTATTTGTATGTTGGATGCTCATACAGAATCCCATTGGCAGAGGACTGAGGTTAGAGCAGGTTACCCTAGCCTTAGGAAACTAATACATAAGTATCATCCAATATTATCTAATGTATTTAGAAGTAGTGTTTGAATATTTTGAATTAAAGACTGTATGAATGGTGTATGTTTTAGTGTAATTTACAATGGTCGAACCACATTGAACGGAACGTGCGGCCTGATCTTAGTTGTGTGAGCTTACTGCTCGGCCACAAGAAGCCAGTGCTTCGCGGGCAATGTGGTTCCTGACCTGTATAAACTTTAGAATGTTACATATGTGTGAAGCTTGTTGAGTCGACTGTCGTGTATAATGATGTAGCTGTATTAACAGGGGATGCGTAGTCTCTGGATCACCTGTTGATACGGTCGTGGGTAGAGTAGGGCCGAGCGCGGCGCGGCGCAGGTCTGTGGCTGACGAGGCGCGTGTCGACTGTCAGCAGGGTACCAGGGCGGCAAGCAGCGCGGCGGTGGTGGCGGCGGCGGTGGACGCGCCAACCAGCGGCACCAGCCCTACTGAACCACAGTACCTGCCGACTTCACGTCTCAGTCCGATAGTAAGGTCAGTACACTGATACAATACAAACAGGCGCATATCACTTGTCCCCGTCATCCCACCTTATGGTAAGTGATAAGGCCAGGCCGTAGGAGGGTAAGTGAGGGAGCACCCGAAGTCTCGAAACTATGAGCCGCTGGCTCTGGCACCTGTCATACCTTTCTGATATTTGTCATAATTGAACTACATATATACTGAAAGCTGACATGGAGGTCACATTCCAAGTAGATCAGATCAAATGCCTGATAGTGCCTGTAATTTTCAATTACAATTAAACTAACTCTTATCATACGATAGCTTTGCGACCTTGTGTCTGGCTAGTTACTGTAAGAGTTAGAAATTTTACTTGTTGTATTTTTCTATGTCTGACAAATAGTTGTGATCATCTATCTATCATTTACGTCATTTTCCAACTAAGTCAAGTTTTAGTAGTAATTTTCGATTAAAATCGTCCTATATATGATCGGAGTGGGCCTCGGGGCATTTAACCACATAGGGGTCACAATAGATCATCAATTTTGTAGCACTATCCACGAAGGTTCCATAAAGTTGACATGGTGGCCGGTTGCTTGAAATTATTGGAAAGTCAACTAAGGGCGATAGGGGGCATCGTGCTACAAAATCGATCCCTCATGGTCGCAGTGAGTGGTTGGGCCCGGTGGACCACCCCCCAAATAATAATAATAATAACTTTTAAGCTTGGTCTGTTGCTCCGAATCTGAGCTGTCTGCTACGGTAATTGATCTTTGGCTTTGAATGGAAGATGCATTTGTATCACGTTATGATGAGCTAACAGAACTATATCCGTATCTTCTGTTCTGTATCTTCTTTGGTAACATAATTTAGCTCTTTTAAATAATTCGTATACATGTATTATAAATGTACACTAGAGTACAAAATATGTATCCACTTTTGAATCGTGTCACATTCACTCTTGCTTGCTCCTATGTAGCGTGTTGAAGGAAATGTCAGTTGAAGGCATGAATGTGACATGGTTGAAAAGAGTACATATTTATGTACTATGTACTAGAGTGAACCATAAATCATAACCAACAGAAAATGTGACCTAGTTGAATGTGACCCCCACGTCCGCTTTCGACATACTGTTTACCCATGTGTTATATTGGGAATGTTGTTTGTTTCAGGAGCAGCGGCGTCCGCCTTCCATTCCACGCTAATTAATATAAGGAGTAAACTTATTAAGAAGATTTTATAAGTATAAAGTGGTGACGAGCGACGCGCGTGCCCGGGCGGTCGTTACATTAACAAATACTTTAATATATAGAATGGTTTATCGATTTACCGAGTATTATTGCTGATTA
Source organism: Carcina quercana (assembly GCA_910589575.2). Taxonomy (NCBI): domain Eukaryota; kingdom Metazoa; phylum Arthropoda; class Insecta; order Lepidoptera; family Depressariidae; genus Carcina; species Carcina quercana. The sequence goes on from OU342436.1 coordinate 216,345, forward strand.
GTCTATGTCGGTATTGTACATCCTCGTCAATCAGTATAGGTGCGCGGGCGCCGCGTCCGGCCGGCGTGTGCGGCGTGCGGCGTGCGCGTGCGCGTGCGTCGACACGCAATACAGAGATCATACGTAGTGTGCATGTGTGCGTGAGTGCGTGCGTGAGTGGTCACAGTGACAGTCCTCCACTGACAGTTTGTTGTTCGGATCTCGTACAGAAATGTTGTAGTTTTGTAATTAATTTGATAATAACAATAATCGAGAATCATGTGTATTTTGTAACAACTAGGTTTTCTTCCAGTAAGTAGAAGGATGAAATTGAATTTTAGATGTTAAGTGAACGGACATGAACAAACTTCTACAAATTATCTGATATACGTGTGTATGTCGAAATAAACTAATGTGTAAATAAAATATTGACTTTTAGTCTGTGTATCACTTGCGTTGATAGAACGCGGGCCGGACCTGGGGGATAGACACGGGGTTAGCTTGGCTGCCCTTTAGTTCCATACTTCCTATCAGAGTTACCACTTCCTTTATCCCACTTCGTCTTTAATTTTTAGGGTTCAAAGGAACCCTTACAGGACACTTCCGAAGACCACATTGTTGAAATTAATCGTACGCAAGACTGCAATTCCCTTAGCTGTGAATCAAGCTTCTAGGGTCAACGCATGAAAAGCCACATTTTTTCGACGAAGGAAAGTAAACTCATGAAATGACATGTTCCGCGAATGTATCGGGACGTATGTATCTTGTACACTTATAATTTTAAACGGCTTATCAAATAATAGTTACCATTTTTGTATATTTTGGTTGAAATGGAACGTTGAAAAACTATAAAATGACATTTGACGCTGTCAGTACAAAAACGATTTTGTATGTACTATTAAAATACATACAAAAATGTAATTATAGTTGTATTTGGCCGTAAGTGGGAGAAGAAAATAAAATCGATGCTTCCTTTTGAAGGTTTAATGAGAGAGTGAAAAAACACTTGACATTTTGTGCACATAAAAACTATTGCTCTACTATATTACACAGGCGCTTTTAAATAAGTCTTCAACATTCCCCCGGCCGTTGAAAGCTTGCCTTTCAACCAGACACGCTGAGTACCGGAAGGGGACAAATCTTGCTGAAAGACCGTCGAACAATCCCAGTTGAAGTCTTGACGTCGGCTACTCGGTTGACGCCATCACTGCCAGGAAATACAGCCACGACTCGCCCTAGTCTCCACTTTAAAGGCGGTAAATTGTCTTCCTTCAGAAGCACCAAGGAATCTATCTTCAAATCACCTTTACATGTTCGCCATTTTGTTCTTTGTTGGAGTTCCGAAATGTACTCCTTACTCCACCTGGACCAAAAATGCTGTCGCAGTTTCTCGATTCGCTGGAATCTATTCAGATGATTGGATGATGAATCTTCATAGTCTGGACTTGGTAATGAAGTTAGCGGTCTGCCGATAGTGAAATGTCCTGGTGTGAGTGGCATGAGGTCTTCAGGTTCAGACGACAGAGGGGTGAGCGGTCGGGAGTTGAGGATCGCCTCAATTTGGACTAACACAGTATAAAGTTCCTCAAACGTTAAATTACAATTTCCCAACACTCGCTGCAGGTGAAATTTAACAGATTTAACACCTGCCTCCCAAAGACCTCCGAAGTGCGGTGAATAAGCCGGTATGAAATGAAAATCTATTTGTTCGTTGGCTGCTGCCGATGACAATGTGTCACAATTATCCTTTTAAAAACTTAGACAACTCGTTATATGCACCAACGAATGATAGACCGTTGTCGGAGTAAATGTTTTTGGGCTTTCCCCTACGCGCGATAAACCTGCGCAGAGCAGACAAGTAATTATTGCTCGTTAGATCACCCACTAATTCAATGTGAATGGCTTTCGTGGCGAAACATATAAAAATTACAATATAGACCTTCACCAGCTTGCATCCACGACCTTGACGACTAGCGGATAGGATGGGACCAGCATAGTCTACTCCTATTGATTGGAACGGGAAGCCGTTCGATAATACTCGATTCTCAGGTAAGTTACCCATGACAGGAGAGGTGACTTGACCTCTCATACGAGCGCACTGAACGCATTGTCTATAAGAAGACTTAGCTAAGTTACGGCCACCGATTGGCCAGTAAGTTTCTCGAATTGAAGCTAATAATAGCTGCGGCCCTGCATGTTTTAATTTTTTATGTTCAAATTGAAATAACAATTTTGTAAATTGATGTGTGGACTGTATTAAAATAGGGTGCTTTTTCTCGTATGGAAACCGTGAGTTACATAAACGGCCACCAACACGCATGATATTATGACTGTCTAAGAAAACGTTAAATTTCAGAAGCGGACTTTTATGAGGTAATGGTTGCTTACTCATCAGAAGTGAATACTCCGGAAACGATTCTACTTGAGAAACTCTGATTATTAAGTTAAGTGCGTCTTGTAATTCTGATTTATTCAGAAAACGAGTGGGCACCGGTTGTTTCTTACATAATTTGACAAAACGCAGCGCTAATGCAACTGAACGATTTAATCGGGACAGATTTGAGAACCTATCAAAATTGATGAAACCATTATTCAAGTGCTTCTCATTGATTGTATGTAATGTAATCTCAGGACGTAATTCTGGTAATTGTTTGTTAAAATTCGCCATAATTGGCCAAGCTGATTTATCTTCTTTTAGAAAATGAGGACCCGACCACCATTGTTCCAATGAGTGTATAGACTTTAAGTCAATACCACGAGATAAATGATCTGCAGGGTTGCTGTTGGTAGGGACATGTCTCCAAGTGTAACCGCTAGAGTTCTCTAAGATGTCACCCACACGATTCCTAACGAACGTTTGTAATTTATTTGGCAGCATTTTCAGCCATCCCAAAACGATCATAGAATCGGTCCAGAATGTGACATTCGAGACTTGAAGCCGTAATGATTTAATCACCTTTTGGTATAAGTGAGCTCCTACCAGAGCAGCACAAAGCTCAAGTCTGGGAATGGTGGTAGGTTTCAATGGAGCAACACGACTCTTGGCTGTTAATAAACGCACTGAGACGTCTCCATTACTGCTGACACATCTGACGTATAAACAAGCACCATAGGCACGTTCAGAAGCGTCAGTAAATATATGAAGCTCCACTGACTGATAATCATGACATAGGACATGACGAGGAATCCGAAGTTCATTCAGATGTGGTAAATCTGCAACAAAATCTGTCCATTTATTTGCAATATCTGACGGGAGTTTTTCGTCCCAAGACAATTTCTGTAACCAAAGCTTCTGAAGAAGCATTTTCATTTGAATGACGCAAGGAGCTAATAAACCCAAAGGGTCAAAGATCTGGGATACAACTGACAACATCTCACGTTTGGTATATTCAAGCGGAGAGGATGGACCTGCAGGAAAGCAGAGCTCATCTGATTGTGTCAACCAACCTAGACCTAATGTCTTGCTCGGTTCAGAAATGCCAATATTGAGATTGACTGATGAAGAAGAAGACTCTAACATCAATTCGGGATCATTAGATTTCCATTTACGTAAAGGCATGCATGCGCCATTAAGTTCAGATGTTAAATTCTGACGAATACGTTTGGCATCATCTATGTTGTCAGAACCCGTCAGCAAATCATCGACGTACTCGTAAAAGTCGTGTAAGATAATGTCAGAGATTTGTCTGTCTTTACACTCTAGTCCTACTTGCTTCAGACACCGTGTTGCTAAAAAGGGGGCGCTAGCTGTACCGTAGGTCACTGTATTTAAATTAAATACCTTGAGAGGTGACGTCATCGCGCCAAATTGTTTGGTGAAGATATCTATCATCAGGATGGACAACAATTTGCCTGTACATCTTTTCGACATCAGCAGCCAAAACATATTTATGCTGGCGAAAACGCAGAAGAATTGATAACAGGTCGTCCTGCACAGTAGGTCCTACCATCTGAATGTCATTGAGCGAGAGACCGCTCGTGGTTGGACTACTGGCATTAAAAACCACTCTTAATTTTGTGGTTCAGCTGTTTTCACGCAGGACGCCATGATGTGGAATAAAATAGCCATGACTCATCAATTCATTCCCTGGTACCTCAGACATGTGGCCTAATGTTTTGTACTCCAGCATAAATTCTTTATACATAGCGTTGTATTTAGGGCGACCTTTATTACGGTGCTCTAAAGAAAGAAAACAACGCTTAGCACGTTGAATCGAATCCCCTAGTAAATCTACACTTTGTTTCAGTGGCAGTTTTACACAAAAACGACCGTCTGGCAAACGAGTAGTATTTTCTATAAAATGATCTTCGCATCGTTTTTCCTCTTCAGAAAATGGACATGAGTCAGTACTAACTTCTTCGAGCTTCCAAAATTGAGATATCTGATTTTGTACGTTATTATTTAATATCTCAGTGGAATCATGATTGGCGTTGATAAAATTGCATTTAATATGCGATGACCTTACTGATGCGACTGTACCACATACTAACCATCCAAGCCTAGTCTCGCACAGCGTAAGGTTGCCATTACCTTTATCTAATTTTATTCGTTGAGATCCTAATAAATCCCAGAATACATCAGCTCCTAATATCATGTCAACACTGGCTGGTGTATGGAAGTGCGGGTCTGCTAGGCAAATGTTTGATGGAAAATCAAATTGTGACAAATCAACTTGTTCACACGGGACGTTACCTGTAATAGATGGCAAAATGAAACACTTCAGGTTGGATTGATATTGATCATTTAAAGATTTAATTGAGACCTGACACATTTTACCTACGTGTGATAGCAAGTTATTAACACCTACTAGGGATTTATCAATTTTCCTGACATCCAGGTTTAATTTATTGCATAATTCCTGAGTCATTATGCATGAAGTGCTACCACTGTCCAGTATCGCGCGCGCAATAACTTCATTATTCGAACTATCGCATATCTTAATGAGCGCAGTGGACAACAAGACTTCGTCGTGTTGAACAAACGGGTTCGATGACGTAACACTCGTTGACAACACAATGCCGGTGTCACGTGGTGTCGGACTGTGCGGCGGGGTGGACGCGGATGACACGACATCTACCTTGCTTGGTTTAAAATTCGACAAATGAATTAACGTATTGTGTTTACGTTTGCATAATTTACACCCAGATTTTTTACAGTGATTTGCGAAATGACCTTTGTGAAAACAATTATAACAAACCTTAAAAGTCGGTAACAGTTCTAATCTTTTTTCATTGCTCAAGGCAAGAAACTGTGAACAATCGGACAAGCTATGTTCACTGTTGCACTTAGGACATAATTTGGATGATGAAGGCTGATTATTTTCAGTGCCGTGAACTGAAACCATGGCTTTATGTTTCACGGATTTTGTGGTGCTGCTATTATTACTGTTTGAGGTTTTTGACTGAGAAAACTCTAATGTTTCTAATAAATCAGCACGATTACGCATGAAATTAAGAAATGACTCTAATTTAACAGCACATTCTTTATCCAAACGACCTTTAAACTCTTCCCATTCGCGGAGCGTTTTCGAATCTAATTTTTGCGTGATTATGTGAATCAAAAGAGTGTCCCAGTGTTGCACGGGTTCGCCCAGGGAGGTTAGAGCACGTATACTTTTATTAACCTGGTCAATGACACGCTTTAAAGTAAATGACGACTCCCTAGCTATTGATTCAATGCTGAACAAAGCCGACACATGATGCTGAATCAATAATCGCTTATTATCGAACCGCTCGCATAAAAGCGTCCAAGCAATATTGTAATTGTTAGCCGACACTTCAATTGAGTGTATTATGGTTGCAGCATTTCCGTCCAGCGACGCACGTAAATAGTGGAATTTATTTATTTCGTCAATATCATCATTCGCATGAATGAGACTGGTGAATGTGTCGCGGAACTCAAGCCAGTTGCTGTACGAGCCACTAAACTTCGGTAACTGAATAGTTGGTAATTTAACGAGCTTTTGTTTACTTACGTGAGAACGTGAGTCAGTCGAGTTGGACTCGGTCTGCAAAAACTGATCTATCATTCGTTGTGCTGTAGATAAAGCCTTGAAATATTGTGATTCAAATGCAACTCGCTCTTGCAATTGTGCGTCTAAATCACCCAAACATTCTAATGATGTCTGAACATCATCAAATTGATTGTAGACCACTTCGATCTTACCAATTCTCAGTTGTAACTCATTGACATCAGTAGCAGACAACGAGGCAGAATCCAACGAGTTTAAATGACTGATGAATACCGTTAGACGACCCTTGTAGCTGCCGCGTTTTTTGACTAATTCCTTTTCCTCAGTCATAATGGGAGACAAATGTAGTCAACCTGAAATTGTTTACAATACCACTTGAAAACCAAAGTACAAATAGGTGCTTACCTAACACAGGAAATCAATATCAAAGTAGATGAATTTAATAATAGCACAATGAAAGGTTATGTAATTAGTATGTAAAACAAAGGAATGAACTATTAACGTTATACAATACTATTTATTTTCTCATCTGCTTATCTACTTTTGATTAAATAGAATAGGTTTCTTTTTTATTTTATTTGGTTTTATTTTTAAATTATAAATCTTTATTAATGTAATTCTATATAAATTAATGTTTAAAGTTACAGGAATAACATTAAATTGAACGATTACTTTGTCTAGTGAAAACTGATGGCTTTGAGAACACTAACTTTGTAGTTAAAAACTAAAAAATAACGAACACAAAACAATTGTATTACAACTAACTACAAAACTCAGCATTTAAAATGCATTTAAATGTGTTTCTCACGCCTACTAAACAAAAATAACTCTTGCATAATTTTTTAAGATTACCTACCTCGAAAATAAATTGGCAAGCAACTTTGATTGATTTGATTCCTTAAAACTAACACATTAATCTAGATAATACCTGGCGAGTGATGGGTTGATGGGATAAATTAAGGGAACTTATAACATAGACATCAAATTGGCAAACCATTCCTTGTATGCCGTATCTACTCCTCGATCCTTCCCTGCACTCGGCGACTCCTCAAATATGCATTAAATTCTTCCACTCACTTCACGTTTCATTAATTATCACTTAATCACACCATCCAGCTGGTATCCTCGAATCCGGCTTCGGTCCAGGACCATGTATTTGGCCGTAAGTGGGAGAAGAAAATAAAATCGATGCTTCCTTTTGAAGGTTTAATGAGAGAGTGAAAAAACACTTGACATTTTGTGCACATAAAAACTATTGCTCTACTATATTACACAGGCGCTTTTAAATAAGTCTTCAACAATAGTATTTTTATATACATATTTAGATAATTGCTAGATTTTTTAAATATGGTACAAGTGCAGGCCGAATTTGAAACATTGTGGTTAGTTGGTTGTGGTTATGTACATGTGGCTACATATATATTCATTCGCGTAACGTCTTATATGGTGTCGTATAGTAGGCATCAAATTGACGTGTCGGAAAACAAAATGCGAACGTTGGGAACTGTAACATTTTTATTATGAGTAGAGGCGAGCCGTTACGCTGGAGTCTCTGTCAGCAGGGCTGCGCGACGGAGGTGGCGTGGATGAGGTCGAGTGCGTTGCATAGCGCCCGGTAGTTCACCTGACAAACAATAGACACAGTTAACGTGCAGTTAGTAGTACATGCAGTTCGGGCAGGTACAAATAGGGTTCAAGCTCGCAAGACCCACGCAGAATAAACTGTATATCTGGTATCTGGAATTACACAAGGCCGCGTTGTGGTATGGTGGTGTGAGAGGGATTGTGTGTGTGAATAATCACCTCATTTTCACTGCCGCGCCGGTAGCTGAAGCACTTGTAGATGAGGTCCCGCTCGCGCGCCGAGCACAGCTGCAGCAGGCCGCGCGTGCACAGCGCTCGCTCCACCGACACGCGCGGGATGGTGCCGCAGCGCTCCTTGTCCATGTCGCGGAACACCTCCATGATGTTGGACAGCTGGTCCGGGTACTTGGACAGCTTCTGCAGGGCCATGGAGACGGCGTGGCGTTCCTCGAAATTGAGGAAGTTGAGGGGCGTGTCTATGGTGGGCACGTGCGGCACAGGCTCCAGCAGCGGCGCGCGCTCCAGCCCGCCCTGCGTCAGCGCCTCGCCAACGGTGCTGCAGAAGCGCTCGTACTCCACGTAGCGGCGGCGGCCCGGCGCGCAGAACACTTCCATCAGAGTGTCCATCTCCAGCGGCGTCAAGCTGATGCCGGCCGTGGCCAGGCCCCGGTAGAAGTCTGCGCGTGCAACCACTAGCTCGCGGTGAGGGTCGAACTGCTGCAGGAACTGGTGCGGCCGGACGCCCTCCCGCACCATCTGCGCGGGCGGCGAAAAGACATGACAGTAACAAATGGTAGCATTCTTGTCGAACGTGAGTCGCTTGTAAGAGCTAAAACGTTGAATTACATAGTTGAGCCCTTGACATGCCTTAACTGTAAAAGTGCAACAGCCATTGTTCGTGTGATGTCTTAACATCAACACCTGTAACAAAGAGGTAAACACACAGAGGCAGGTCATGCTGCGCCCCTCCCTCACCTTCCCCTTAATCTTGGCTAGTATCTGCACGATGTCCGTCTCTAAGGGGTCGTTGGCCGGTAGGGGGGGTGCTCGGGCGGCAGCCGAGGTGCCGGCGGCAGCAGCAGCGGTGCTCTCCGTGGGCCGTTCCTCCATGTCGTCCAGCAGGCGGACGTAGCTGAAGCCGCAGTCGTCCAGGTACCGCTCCTCGAGCGCGCGCACCTGCGCCGCCGCGGGCAGCACGCCCAGGCGCGCCAGCACGCGTCGAACCTCCGCGCGCGAGACGTGCCCGTTGTTGAGCCTGCGTTAGGTTTACAAGTCGACGCTGCGCGGGGCGCAGGGCGCGGGGCGCGGGCGGGTAGTTAGTAGAGGGTGCGTATCAGCTGTTTGGAGTAAAAAGCTATGATCTAAAGCTGCTGGGGCAGTGAAGTCTATAATATAGTGTTTGGGGCGGGTACGGCAGCGAGTGGCCTGGAATTTCGAGAGATCTGCTATCTTTTATACCGAAACACAATAGTGCTATTAACACTGCTGTTTGGCGGCAGACATAGGTAATATAGTAGTAGCTAGCCGGGCGGACATATAAAATGACCTACCCTATCCACACCGAGTACTGATAGGTACCCCCACTGGGAATCGAATCCGAGACCTCTAGATTGTTAGTCCAACATTTAGCCATTAGGTCACGCAGGCGGTTAAAACGTATATCTGGTATTCGTCGTACTCGTCGTGCTCGGAGAAAGCTGGTCGGAGATCGATGGATCGCTCGCGGCAGGCAGCCCGTACGCGCGCCAGCGCAGCCTGCGCACGGTCGAGCGACGCCTCACTGGGACCGCCCCTTTCCTCGGACGAGCCGATGGCTGGGAGCTCCGACAGGGCCGCGGCCGACGCGCCCGGACGAACCGTCGGGTGCTTCTCCAGCTCCTTGATGGTGAACACTGCAACGACACATCACATCACAAAAATTAATACTGTGCTGTGGTCACACCGCGAGAACAAACTAAGTATACTGTGCGGGATGGGTAACCCCCGGTGGGAGTGTGGGCTGCGCTGCGCTGCAGTGGTGGTGATCTACCAGGTACCTTGGTCGCAATCGTCCTCGAAGGTCCTCCAGCAGACCTTGTGTGGATCGTTTGGGTCCAGGTAGTGTCTCGTGACGCACAGGATCTCCTCGTCGGTGAGCACTGCACCCAGACCGCACTGGTCGAGCGCGCGACGGAACTGCGTCGGTGCAATGCGACCGCAGTTCAACGGGTCAAAGTCCTGCCGACCAACATTAACATATACGCATCGACGAGGACTCCCTCTGTCAGGAGCAACGGTACGAGGCTCACCCGCATGAACTCAGAGACGCGCACGCGCTTCTGGAGCACGTACTGCTGCACGCGCAACATGGCCTCGAGCAGGTGTCGCGCGGGACGCGGCCGCTTCAGCACCGGATGGAAGATGTCAGTGGCGCCGAGAGGCTCCGTCGAGCGTCCCGCATCCACTTCCGGACGAATCTGCTTCGGCAGCTGTGTGTCGATGACGGCGCCGGGGTGCTGGTACTCCTACAACAGGGGCTGTTATCGCGTGGACCGGCCAGCGCACGCGGCGCGACACGCTCGCGACGGTGACAGATGGTGAACCAGATTTTATTCTATTTTTAAATATACAGTATACATATAAAATAGTAATAAAAATGAGTAAGCGATCCCGAGATTTTATTACCGTATCATCAGTAAATGTCATCATTTATCTAAATTGAAATCTGATACTCAATTTTCCTAATAACTAAGTAAATTGACTCTTACTAACAGTAAACATTTGCTATGTGACTAAATAAAATGTTATTTCAGGATAATGCTGGGAAATGACTATCATTAACTACAACGTTACCGTGAATCACGATTTTCATTTTTACACACTTTATTTGTATCATTGTTCACAATGCCATCTCGGAGCCATGAGCTTACATGAAAATTATACGTTAGTGACATTCATTTCCCGACATTACAATCTCATGTCTTAATTACAGGAAATTACTTATCAAAGCCTTAAAATATTAAGGAGAAGATTAATTGTGTATGAAAGACTTTTTTATGTAAACTGGCTTCGTTTTAGTTGTATTCGTACCATCTGTGGAGCGTATATTTGTCGTTTCGGGGTCATACCGGTCCGAGCCCCAGGATGCCCTCCTTCTTGACCGCCTCCACAGCCTTGATGAACTCCACGTAGTCGAGGGTGTATGAGTCCTTGATGAAGCGTCGCACCAGCAGGTTGAAGTCCTCGGGAGACACCAGCACGCCCACGTAAGTGAGGATGCGAGCGAAGTGCGCGAATGTTATACGTCCGTCGTTCTTGGCAACCTGCCAAGCACGCGCGAGCAACGCACACTATATAATTATGTGCCGACACCTGCCTCGGGCCTGCCCTGCACAGATAGTAATCGATAACAACGGCTTAACGTGCCTGCACAAGCATGAAGTCACATCTTACTTTTCAGACAATAAGGTTATTCAATTCACGTCTGCAATGCTCCAACTAAACTTCATGAAAGTTACAGTGATTTTGATAATGTCGCCACCGGTCATCAAACCCGGGACCTCGCTCGTTGTACTGCGCGTCTGGTGGAGAACAACGCTTCGACAACTGCGCCACGGAGGCCGTTGGTATAGATAAAGTATTACCATAAATAACAGTTTGTATGATAAACTAAATTACTATGAAGGACAGGACTCCAGTAACAAATATTGTATTTGGCCATCGCGTCATGAATACTGGACTGATTTTATTTGGTGACTGATTGATCGGCTCGTTCAGCGGAGTTGTATTTATTGTATTTATTTCTCACTGCTCAATTATTGTTATGAACAATCCGCGTGGAGGCTGGCTACGTTACGTACCAACTCGTAGTCCTGGAAGTACGGTCTCAGCGGGAGCTCGCGTTCTGCGATGGTGGCGAGGAGGCAGCACAGCCGGCGCAGCTGCCACTGGTCCAGCTGGTGGCACGCGGGCTCGGGGGGCGGTGGGCATGCTTCCAGCAGGCAGTTGGACGATGTCTTATCGCGGCTGGCTTCGTCTGAATAACCGCAACTCTATACTACATCTGAAGACAGCACGTCGTGACGCATGTAGGGCTCCAGGCCACACCATGAGTTTAGGGACCCTTTCTCATATCACTGTTGTATTTATACAAAAACGTATTTTTAAAATTTGGAAATTAAATAGTCAACTAGAAGCCCTGGGTGGCTCTCCAAGGGATGTCACCGTTGCTGGAGACTACATACTACATCATGGATGCTGAAGATTTGTTTTGAGCGACTGACTTTCTCGTCGAGCTATGTCGATGACCTGAGTTGGTCTCCGTTTTGATCGAGGGGGTGTCCAGATGTTGGGGTAATGTCTGGTGCTCAGTGTAGTCACGTCAGTGACTCACCGACGTCATGTGACCTAATGTGTCAAGTATCCGGTATGTGATGAGTTGTCCCCAAGGTGTCGGTGTGTCAGTAGATGGCGCTGGTGGTGCAGTGCGCCGTGCGTGCGGGTGTCTCGTTACCTTCCCCGTGTATGATCTGGCACAGCTGGTGGTAGTGCACGCGGCCGTCCTGCGCGCGGAAGTAGTCCGCCAGCTGAGCAATCTCCGCCTCCGACAGCCCGACGACGCAGCGCAGCGGACCCGCAAGGATCGACACGAACTTAGACTCTGTAGCATAGACACACATCACAACATATTAGTATTAACAATCTATCCGACAGACCATGCTTGCGTAGGACACACAACTCCACCTCATGTCATGTGACTAGAGCTGCTAGGGGCACTAAATTTTACGCGGTTCTATTTTTGCTTGTGTCGCTCGGGGACTGCTGAAGTCAGTACGGTATTCCACTCATTAGATGTACTCAATATGATGATATGACGTGAAACGCTTCGTGCGCGATGGTAGAATATCAGTAAGTACGGGTGTAGCCACGCCGCTTTTGTGGTTGACAGAATACAGAGAAAGCCATGAAGGCTGACGTCGGTCGTGGTGACCCCATAGTTCACGTCTCAGTGAGCCCCGATGATCAGCGCCAGACCAGATGTTTACCACAGCAAATAGTTTGGAACATTTATATTTATTTGCACCGCGACCCTGTACGTACTGTACATGTACCGGCTGGCGAGCGGCGGCGTTAGCGGTATGCTGTTTTCTTCAGCTCTGCAGCACGACATTCAACGACATCGCTACTCTACATCGGTCATAAGCCAAAAACATCGATCAAGTTTACGATATTCAATATGTACAATATTGCGATTGCGATTGTCATTTTCGCCATATAAAAGACATCAACGCAACCACAAATGAGTTGCATAATCTTAGCCTTTAAAAACCCACAGACACAGACAAGTAAGTGTATGTAATGTAATGGGACGTTGTACCGGAGATGATGGAGTTTCCCTCGGGGTCCAGTGGTCGGTACCAGTCCCACAGGTTGAGCCCCACGCGGAACGCGGCCGCGCGGATCTTGTTGCACGTCTTCCACACGTCCGCCTGGCGGACCATCTGCACCACACCAGCAACATGTCACAACATTGCTACTGACTCAACTGCCCAACTCAGGGGAACCACTGAGCATTGTCCGAGGGCCAGGAAACGTTCCCTACTGCCGCACCAGGAAGTGACATGACAATGACAACAGTAGCCTCTGAGCGGAACAACGTGGGTGTCGAGAACGAAGGCACCGTCTAGACCACGCGTAACTTCGTCGAAAATATCGCGGCGGGTACAGAGGGGGATCGACGTGCCGCTTCCATACAACGAACTCCGTGTAACCACACGTTAGGGTACGCTCAGGGGATATGCAGGCGATGCAGTGCAGCGCAGCGCAGGCCCGCACATACTTTGTAACGTATGATTAACTTATAGGTTCATTTGCGACTCATTTCTGGATATTGGCTTGATCCCGCGACTTTGTCTGCGTGGTCTTCATAGAGCAACACTTTATGTAAATCAACATTACCACCATGGCGTCGGCACACCAGGTGTGTCGTTGACGCAGCAAATCAAGTGATTTTTAAGTGTAAGTTACGACGCAAAGCACCAGAAAACACTTTCGCGTTTATGATACTGAATTGGATTGGATAGTTCATAAAATTAGCGTTATGCAAATAGATTTCAATATGTTAGTGGTGTTGAGTGAATTTGTTGTGTTTGTGGTACAACCGTAACGCTCGGTCTCCGCTGTGAATACCGCCGCCACGAGGCCAGTGCGTGCCAGCGGGGGCCGGGGAGCGGCGCGGGCTCCTCGAGGCTCACCGTGTCGTGCATCCTGTCCGACGTGTGCTGCTGGCAACCACCAGCTCGCGCTGCAGCAGAGCACCACCAGCTCGCGACGTTCACATCCACAACTATACTATGACAATCAAAATGGCTTCCCACTTTAAAATTTTGATATAAAATCGAAAATATTATAGAATTAACAGTGAAATTACATCTATGTATTTACTATGGTATAAATGAAAGGTGAGTGAAAACTCTTGAATACTGAACTGACAACTACTGACACCCAACGTCAACCGGAGTGTATAAACGAACATTTGAATATGGAATTTCGCAAAAGAGGTTTACACTAAATGATCACCGATCTTTTTATTGAAGCTACCGCGACCGGGGACGTGGTGTCGGCGGTGGAACATGCGGTCTGTCTCTGTAAACCATATAATCAATGTGGCTATTGACCGTCTGCAACAGCCCTTTTTTGTACACGAACCTCCCTCATAGATCGCCACGACCAGTATACGTACATATTTTGTCTGTGGACACGACCATAAAGAAGTTTAGACATTGCAGTCAGACGTTGTTTTTACCAGTTGTGAAAAAGAATGCATCTGTTGTATACAATACTAATATATGAGGGGTTTGCTATTGGCCTTCATCTCACCTGCTGGTAAGCGTGCGCACCTACAAGCCTCAAGCTAAAGAGGTGCTGGCGCTGCTACGCTTCATACCGGATTGCAACAGTGCTATTAACACACTGTTGTTTGGCGGCAGACTTAGGTACCATGGTGGCAGCTATCCCCCACTGGGAATCGTACCTGGGACCTCCAGGTTGTTAGTTACAAGCATGTAGACAAATGTTAAGTATAAAATGTTCGTAGTTTTTGTCTGAGTACAATTCTTATAAGTATGCAACACAACACCTGTCACCCAGCGCTTATCTATCACGCAGAGCCATCCCGGGTTAGCTCGTTCCATAATTTTGCTCGCTGAGTGACTTTGAGCTTGTATATCTGGAATGAAGAAATTACCGACATGTCTCGACGAGTCAGTGAGCTGAAGTGGCAATGGGCAGGCCACATGGCTCGAAGAACCGATAACCGAGGGGAGTAAAGGTTTCGAGTGGCGACCACGCACCGTGCAACGAGCTCCGACCGACGATCTACTCGCAGTACAGGTCGCGGGGAGTCGCTGCTTGCAAGCTTAGCGGCTCAGGACCGGTCTTTGTGGAGGAGGATACCTAAAATAATAATAAAAAAGTTTGAAAAACTTATATAAAAAATAGGAAACTGAATGTCTAGAATTAGTTTAAAGGATAGAAAGACTGTTTGTTTCTATATTTCAATAAATAAAACATCATCGACCTTTGTCAATATCTCGGTTCATGTGTGTGGACAGTACACGTAGCTGCTAGTTGTGTACGCAGGCAGCCGCCCTCCCACGCCCGTGTGGGGGGCGGTGCGCGCGCCTCGCGCCGGTCCCTGGTGACGTCACGCATCGACCGGCGCGCGCGGGCCGTGCGCGGTGCGGCCCGCTCGCCCGCCCGCCCGCTCGACCGCCCGCCCGCCACGTGAGACCGAGCGCGCGCGATGAGACGGTCGGTTACGTAACGGGTCGCGGGAGAGCACAACCCTGTACATGTCTGCAGCCCGCGAGACGCGCGCTCATGTGCGGGCTAAGCTTTAGGACCAGGAACAGCCCTTCGCAGAAAACCTCCCTCCGATGGGGAGACAGCTGTGGCTGGTGTCGTAGTGGCCAGGGACGTGCGCCCAGGACTGTGTAGTGGCCGGCGGTGGCTCATGAGTGACGGAGTGGACGCACAGTGACGGACGTTCTCTGAAGCTGAGCCCCGGCTGCCGACGTACTTATAGATAGGTAAGGCTCACTCATCATCCACGGCGAGGGCGCACTGGTCCAATACACAGATACTAGATAGGGCAGAGTTGACATCTGAGTGTGTCTCGAGGGCTCAGGTGATGCCAACTATAAAACATATCAAAGCCAGTAGATCCCGCCGTGAGGGATGGATGCGGGCCATTAGCAACGAATACTACAGTTGTAAATAGGGACAGCTTATAGGTTTCTCTGCGTCGTGCAAATGTAGGCCGGTCAGGTAAACAGTGTCAGAGGCTCCTCTGTCCAGAGACCCGGTGCGGGTCGCGGGGCTCTCCAACGACCTGCACCCCTTCTCTCAGAAGTCACAACAGATCGCTTGCATAAAAATAAATTAAATACATTGGTTATGAGACATTGGTTTTGCAATTGGTCGATACACTTTCCCCATTATTATTGTCTGTCGCCAACCGGGTGATGGCACTCATCATAGCTCCAGCAGCTTTATGTCTCGCTCACAAGGAGGAGGCTGGTGGTCAGTAGCGGGTGTGTGCAGTGGTCTCGAGTGATGCAGGGTGGACCCTACAATCTGAAACACCTAGTTGTATTTTAATAGACGACTAAACAATATTCACTAGAACTCATCTGCTCTAGTGAATATTGTTTATAAAATATCAGCTGATTCAAAGTAAACAAACAGTAGTAAACATTTTGGAAATTTTCTAAGCTTTTTTTCGGAAGCTAAGAATGTTGAATTTTATCGTTTTGGGAAAGTATACTTTTAATTAAATCGTTGAATTAACATATCCGTTAATGAAAAGAAAATGTTAATCAAGGGGGCTCCAATATAAATCCCTCATCTAGTTAAATCACATTTCAAAAGTTTTTTGATCTCCCAGTGTTTCAATCCATCACAGTAACGCCTGGGAAAGGACACAAGGTCTATTTAATGACTGTCTATGAAGTCGCGGGCATCGCATAGTTTGAAATAGACAAAGGCTACGTTATTTTCATATAAAAACCCGGCCAAGACACATTGCTGAGGTTTTCCTGTAATATTTACACAAAGTCCTGTATACCAGCCTGGAAACGTCCACTGCGGGACATATGCCTCCTTCATGGTGTGCAACATTGACCGGTCCCGAGCCACTTGCACCCAGCGATTCCTAGGTCGTCGGTTCATCTAGTAGGGGGACGGCCCGGTAGACGTTTCCCGGTATGTGGTCGCCACTAAAGAACTATTACTCCCCATCAGTTATCGGTCGGCCCTCGCCCTTCCCAATGCCTCTTCAGCTCATTGACTCGTCGATATGTGTCAGTGACATCACTGGCAACACGTACTGATCAAAGACACTGGGGTATTTTGGACGAGAAGATATCTTCTGAAGAACTTCCCAAACGCTGCCCAGCCGAGTTGGATTCTTCAGTTGACCCTTTGTCGAAGTTAGACTTACCTAGTTGAACGATCTGTCGCAGGTATACATATTCGTCGACAACTTCGATCGTGGTGTACCCAACTGCAACATGGACAATTGGACATTTGACATGATTTTCGTCTTGTCCATGTTAATTTTTAAACCTACCTGTTGGGAAACGCTGTTAAGGTCATTCGAAGGTGAGCGATGTAGTCACTGTTGAAGTGATGCCCTGTCTTTTCCAGTTCAGAAGCTTCAGAGGCTTTGTCGATGAATCACAGGCTTTTTTCTATACCGGGAGAGGGGCAGCAGTATGCTCCTGAAGAGATGCGGCAACCATCAACGGCTTTTTTCATCGGATGTACGGAACCAAAAAAAGCCTCTCACCAATGAAAACCCCGTGAGCAAAATGAAGCAAAACAAATGATAATCACACAAATAGTAAATCATTACCATTGACTTTATGGTGAAGGAAAACGTGAGGAAACCTGCTCACTCCTGAGAAGAAATTCAAAGGTGTGTGTGAAGTCTACCAATGCGCACTGGGCCCACGTGGTGTAGGAGAGTAGGACTGAGCCCCTGCATTGAGGACATATGGCTGTTGTTGATGATGATGACAAAGCAAAATGAAATGCCAGGTTCAAGGTCTACTATCTGCCGCCCGCGACTTCCTCGATCTTGTGTTTCTGCCCACCGTTTATTTTGGTCGACTGGGCCTTGATTGGATTGTAAAAATTATTTTGCGCTTCCCGAACTATTGATTTTACAACACATATGTTTTAGCGATGATTTTTAATAAAAGTAGTTTTAAATAGGGAAATCCGTTAAAAATTGTTCAGAGTAAAAATTAGAAGAAGCATTTTATAGTGGTTAGTTGAAATAATTTTCACGACATAGTATAAAACAAAGTCGCTTCCCGTTGTCTGTCTCTATGTATGCTTAGATCTTTACAACTACGCAACGGATTTTAATGCGGTATTTAAAAACTATCTGAGTGATTCAAGAGGAAGGTTTTTATATATAATACATGCATAATATAGTAGAGAAACATTGATAATTTTATAGGTTTCAAGACATTTTTTGCGCTAACATTTCAAACTATGGCTGAACCGTACGAGATAGATCAAAACAATGTACTACTGTATTGTACACCTTAAAAAGGTCAAAAAAAGTCCGCGATGGTATATGCCTACCTATTGTAGTTACGTCACTAGAACTACTTTTTTACATTTTTAATGTTGACAGAAATGCCGACTAAAATCAGACGATTTTATCCATACCTTTATATGAACCCTCATCTAAATAAATCATTTCGTATTCAAGGCTGCTTCAATAACTTTAAATATGATATGAATTATTGAAATTGGACATTACATTCAAAAGATAAAAAATAAACTCTGCTGTGCGCTGGCCCGGCAACGCGGCGCGGGACCCGAACACCACATCCGAAGAATTCAAATAATGTAGTACTGACCGAAGTGCGAGAGAGAGAGGCTTAGCGATGCTATTCAGATATGTATGAAATTTAAAAAATAACATAAGGACAAAATTAAACCTCTCAGAAATAAAACTACATTAAACAAACGGGTCAAGTGCGAGACGCACTCTCGCATCGAGGGTTCCGTGAAGAATATGAATAATTAACATACTGTAAATCATGAATAATAGGAAGATAATATGCACCCAACTAGTCTCTACCCAAAATGTGAGTCCAGTTGTAGAACCAACTTTGTATTTATTACTGTGCAGTTAAATTACATACCCGATGTACGGCTTTCAACTTCAAAGTTAAGTTTGTAAACATCAAAAATCTATTTTCACTGTATTATAATCAAAAAGTATGGTTTTCAGATTTATTCCTATGATTGCGCTGTAAGACCTTGTTTTTTTGCCAAATTTCAGGATTCTAGGTCACAAGAAATAGTTTATAGGTTTTGATTACCTTGCATTCTCTACGGAAATGGTCTAAACATCATCATCATCAACAACAGCCTATATACGTCGCCACTGCAGGGGCTCAGGCCTACTCTCCTACAGAGAGTGTATGGTCCGTAGTCCACCACGCGGGCCCAGTGCGGATTGGCGGACTTCACATGCCTGTTCAAGACATGCAGGTTTCCTCACGATGTTTTCCTTCACCGTTAAGCAATCGGATAATGTACTTAAATTGAAAAACAACTCATAGGTACACGGCTGGATTCGAACCCGGAACCCTCAGATTGAGAGTCCCGCGCCTTATCTTTTGCGCCACCGACGCAATGGTCTAAAAGTCGGCCATTGGGCGACCACCCTATTTTTACTGCACATCAACGACCTGCTTATAATGCCCGGTATCTTTGGGTACGCAGATGACAGCACAGTAACGGAGAGCTATGTTTCCACCGCACAGGCCAGTAGCCTGAACACCCGTTCCCTCAGAGAGGAAATGGTAGAACGTGTTGAACTGACGCTGAAGGCCGTGTCCGATTGGGGCGAAGCCAATTCAGTTAAATTCAATGCGTCGAAGATACAGGCGTGTCTGTTTACAGCGAAGCGGAGTCCGTTTCATCTTGCTCCATCCATCCAAAATGTATCCATACCGATAACAAACCGTCTCGAGCTCCTGGGATTGGAAATCGCGTCTGATCTCAATTTCGGGAGCTACATCGAGTCCATAGCAAAAACTGCGGCCAAAAAACTAGGCATCCTATCGAAGGTCAGACGGTACTTCCAGCCATCACAGCTCTTGAGTCTATATTGCGCTCAAGTAAGATCATGCATGGAGTACCTCTGCCATCTTTGGATACCCTGAATACTGTTCATTTATGTGAGCTTGGAATCAATGTTTCAACAGAAAAGCGTGAGGTGACTAGTATCTATGCAATTCCGATTTTTCAAATTCCAAGAAAGATATTAGTTTCGGTGTCGGCATTTTTAGAAATTACCTTGTATTTTTCTCTGTTATAATGGTGTTGTTGTGCGTCTGTTGTCAGTGAGACAGCCCTCGATCCTGCAAGATGATCAACGTGGCGGGCGTGGTGTCCATCGTGCTGTTCTACGTGCTGATCCTGGGCGTGGGCATCTGGGCGGCGCGCAAGAAGCCCCCCGGGAACGACTCGGAGGAGGAGGTCATGCTGGCCGGACGATCCATCGGGCTGTTCGTCGGCATCTTCACCATGACGGGTGAGTGGGGGGCAGGGGGCAGGGGCTACATTTCAAATCAAAGTACGTCTGTATTTTTTACTTGTATCACAACTTGTTCCACAGGACTTTTAAAGTTCTCTTTTTGGCTTCTTAGGAGAGGCCCGTAGTTATCGCTGGTCAAATACACAGCTCTCCGCATGAGTCCTTGATCATTAATTTAAGTAAGAGTAAAAGGTGTTTTATTGGCAAACCGCTTAACCTTAGAACCTTGTTCTTGTTGGGTCTACTATACCACTAAGGTGAGTAAGGCATGACTCTCCACGCGGACAGGGTCGCCGTCGATACACCAGTGTAGCTACAAAACAGTTCGTTGTGTTCCGTAAATAGTGTCGGATCAATATCGCATCGTGGACGTAACCGTTGCGGCTGATATCGACCGCGGCCCGCCGGCGCTGGGACCGCGCCGGGACGAGCGAGTAGTTCATCGCGGGGCAACCCACGTTGTCTCACAGCGACTTTACTTTAGACTGTACACTTACACTTCTTCCAGTGTTATGAATTCAGGATTAATCTTCATATTTTTGGACAACCTTTTCCGACTTCTATTTGGTCATCGAAGCACTATGAAGATTTGAAGATTTTATTTTTGTAAATATTATATTTTAATGATCTTTCTAGTTTCGCTATTATTGTAGATATTATTTAGGTTACTTTGAGATCGTAAACTTACTGAGATCATACATATTCTTCAATTTACACCAACTTTCCATATATTTATGGTTTTTATTAATATTTGTTTCCGATTACAGTTAACTTAGCTGAGTTGATTTTGTGTTGTAATGAGCTTTATTGTAAACTAGCTTCTGCCCGCAGCTTCGCCCGCGTGTAGAATGTAATCCGTGGGAACTGCTCGTTCGATCGGGATAAAATGTAGACTACATGTGCTTTCTAGGCCTTTCAACTATCCTACAAAAAATCACGTCATATTAATTTTTTGTTAGGTCGTGAATGTTCATTATTTTGTGAATCTATCCAATGTGTTGATAGTTATGTGCTGTTCGTAACGCAGAGAAATACAACAAATCAAAAACCATGAAATTCGGTGCAGCAGTTCCCGAGTTATAAGTGTATAACAAACGCGACTTTGTTTTATATATTACGGTACGTTGTCAGTCGTGTCAACATGAAACAAACTGTTGTGGTTTGGTTGTGATACACCAACTATGGTTGTCATCACGGTTGTTTGTTTGGGATAAATAAATTACCCGTTAACAATCAGTTAACAAATTGAATTTGTCGCTTATTATGACATAGATATCTTGAACATATTACACATTGTCCTCATTATTAATTCTCCGTCACCGTTGGGCGGCGGGCGGTGGGCGGTGGGCGGTGGGGGCTCTATGAGATGTGATGTAGAGCATGTTACCCACTAATAAGAACTTTTGTACCGCGTCCTATAATTACAATTACGAGGCACTTTCTTATTAAAGCAAATTTAATAAATGTAAATATTATATAACGTGCTCGGAGGCTCGCAGACAAGCTCATCATGAAACATCGCAAGTACTGTCTTTGAAGTCACGTTAGTGCGTGGGAGCTGCGCAGGGGTGAATGTCACATCACCATCACAGGTGGACTCCCATGCGCGGGGTAGATGAGGCAGCATCTCTGCAGAGACTTTTTCGTATTTTCCTTGTCTGTCGCGAGGCGTAACAATCCGTTGCAGCTCTCGAATTCCGTCCATCTTCGAATGTTCCGCCGCCAGGACTTCCCCTTGCGACCAGCTTTCCACGTTCCAGCAACTTTGACCATTATAATTAGTTACAAAAGCGCGTACCAACCATGTCTCGGAATGTTTCCAAGATAGACGCCTGTCTTATTCGTTACTGTGGACATGAGTTCGAGTTTCTGGCCGACCTTTTGTATTCAACTTGTGTCTAACTTTCGCCATATATACCGTACCATACGAGACAGAGCCGCGGCACCAGCCAACGGCAAAAGCAACCAACGTCATCGTGAAAGCCGCAGCAGACAGGACAGGCTGCTCATGAGGCACTGCACAGAACTACACATATCCGCTGCATTCTATATAATTAAGTGATTTTTGACGTGACGATTTTTTTAATTGTATAAAATGTAATTTAATTTGTACTAACATAGTTTATTAAGTTTATACTAACAAAGAATGGAATTATGTATTCTGATGAAATAAATAATAATAATAAAAATGTATCGACACCTAAATCTGCCTGGACGTAATGTTCAGTGAATGCTGGTCTCCGCCAGCCCTGAGCTACTTGAACTACTACAGACTCTTAGTCCTGGGACCTGTGTGAGGTTGTTGCTTTCAACATAAAGCAGTTAAAACACAATCTAAATGTAGTGGGTTGGTTTGCGAGAAGTATAAAGTTCTCAAAAACAGAGTCTTTAATATTATTACTAGAACAAATGTAATCGCGACTTCCATGTGGATGTAGACAAAAAAAATATTATTCGTATTTTCTGCTTTCATTATATATTATATTGATATATTCTATTTCTATTATATTGATATTTTGATGCCCCAAGGTTACTGCATCGTATCTCTTTCAGAGTACCGCGCAGTTGTAAGAGAACTAATCATAAGAAATATCTTTTTCAAATTCAAATCATATTTATTCAGAATTTAATAATTCCATCATGTGCTAGTACATTTCTAGCCTAAGTTAGTAAGTAAGTACATTTTAATTTTTACGAGTATCACAAGGAAAATTGTAAAATCGTTTGTAAAAAATTCATTTATCAGACGACCATGTACCATGTATAATTAGTAATTTAAGCATACAGACTGCTTTGAACCACGGAAGAAATTTAACACAAAAATTAAAAATTCAATTTTTGTTATAATATTGTAACATTGTAGTCACACTTTAACTTATAATTTCATTGTTTCACTTACTGCTTCATTGTTAATGTCAACAATCTTATATTAAAAATAGGAAACTGTATGTCTAGAATTAAGTTTTAGATTAGTTCAAAGTATAGCAAGACTGTTTGTTTCTATATTTCATTTTAAAAAACCTTTGCGAATTGCTAATGAGAAATCGGATTCTGTCTTTGTAGGATCCCTTTGCGCAATGAGCTAGCTAATTGGTAGCCTTGCGGCAATTAAACTTGTTTTGTTTTACTGACTGACTGAATTTCTTGGAACATAAGACACCATTACATTAACTAACGTTTTGAGATAATTTATGTTATAAATATAATAAGTTGAAATGAAATAATAAATTTAATTTGTTTCATACTAGGCAGTTCTTGTAATAAGTTGTTTATTGAAAATAAATTATTTGTAATTGTAATGTTAGAGATAAACTAAGTTAACATGGTGCCCCAAGAAATATGTTAGAAGTATTACAAGATAAAACAGATGATACTTATTATAGCTATAATTGGTGTGGCTGTCGAAGCCACAATGTGTTGTTATATTTATAACGCGTGTGTTGGTTGTTGCAACTACGCGTGCTATCGTGTGTGACGCATGTGTTGGTCGTTGCAGCCAAGTGTGTTGTCATGTGTGACGCATGTGTTGGTTGTTGCCAACACGTGTGTTGTCATGTGTGACGCATGTGTTGGTCGTTGCAGCCACGTGTGTTGTCATGTGTGGCGCATGTGTTGGTTGTTGCCAACACGTGTGTTGTCATGTGTGACGCGTGTGTCGGTTGTTGCAACTACGCGTGCTATCGTGTGTGACGCATGTGTTGGTCGTTGCAGCCAAGTGTGTTGTCATGTGTGACGCATGTGTTGGTTGTTGCCAACACGTGTGTTGTCATGTGTGACGCATGTGTTGGTAGTTGCAGCCACGTGTGTTGTCATGTGTGGCGCATGTGTTGGTTGTTGCCAACACGTGTGTTGTCATGTGTGACGCGTGTGTCGGTTGTTGCAGCCACATGGGTGGGCGGCGGGTACATCAATGGCACGGCGGAGGCCATATACACGCAGGGGTTGGTGTGGTGCCAGGCGCCCTTCGGATACGCGTTGTCACTAGTCTTCGGTGAGTTCACTACGCATTCTCTGATCGCGAACAGATCCAAATCGTTCTCCGTGAGACCAAATAAGATAGCTCATGCGTCGAATAACCTACAGAATTCAAAGTAATATATAGATGTAAACTCTTATGAAAATGCAAAGACTACTCGCACCCCGTCTCAGCTCTCCACTATGATTTACAACTTCAATATGTGTGACCACTTGTCGGAGGTAACAACAGTAGTCACGGTGTCATCGATCATCGTAACAGAGGTAACCGTAGCTCGTGTCTCCCACATGCAGGGATCTGGTGATGAGCTTCCACCGCTCCCTATCACCCAGTTCAGATGGAATCGAAGTTCCCTATTTCTCTTATGAGGTTCCACTGCGCTTCTCTGAATGAAATAATTACATCGCTTCTGTGATGTCTTCGGTTCTGTTCGCCCGACGGACGCGGGACCACGTGCCGACCACGGACACGTCTGTGTGTAGGGTGTGTCATTTGAAGCGTCATTCATTAATGTACTGTATGAACCTGTAATCAAAGACCATGTCGTCCCAGCGCCGCGTGCGTATTTAATTAAGTTTAAATAAAGATATTTGAGTACAGCACACTGAAAGCGACAAGCTACGCCTTCTATAAACAGACACTCATATGTAAATTAACTATGGGGGTCGCTGTGCGCTATTTTGACATATACCGCAGTGATTCTATTCATTGTGACGTGAATATTTACAAATGCAGCTGTACTTGTTCAGGCGGCATCTTCTTCGCGAACCCTATGCGTAAGCAGGGGTACGTGACGATGCTGGACCCGCTGCAGGACCTGTTCGGCAGTCGCATGGGGGGCCTGCTGTTTCTTCCGGCGCTCTGCGGGGAGGTGTTCTGGGCTGCCGGCATCCTCGCGGCCCTAGGTGAGTGATGCATGCCCTATATGTTCATTAAACTATCATAATTTAATACCAAAATTATCTGTGAATCCAAACAAATATTTCTATGATTATTATCAGCTTTTTCGCGTTGAGGATACTCAATCATTACACTAACTTGCCACTCGCCTGCATGGTTCTGTTCACATGTCAGTAACGTTCCCAGGGTGGAGGCAGGCCGGCAGACGCCTTTGAATGTTTCATGAGGTTAGGCGGGCGGACGGCGGGAGGGCGGGGAGAGCAGCACAGGGCGGGCGGCTCCGAACCGACCACACTTATTCATGAAATACTTACATTGACTATTAAATTTTTCAGTATACAATCCATACCCGTGCATGTACCTGTACAAAGAGACATACGTACTGTTGATCGATCTCACGCGGAGCTGCAGCTGCAGCGGAGTGCACGCGCTGTGACACGGCAGCGAGATCAGCGTTTGAATTAACTGTACCGACCTCCTTCGTATACGTATACATACAAAAAAGCGGCCAAGTGCGAGTGAAGGGTCTATGAAGGGTTCCGTAGCAGCAAGTAACATGATATAAAAGTTCTTGTAGTTGTATTTGAGTTGATTAAATGAAAGGTTATTGCGGTTTACGATTTATGACGTATTAAAAAAACTTCTTACTAGATCTCGTTCAACAGAATACATCTACTTTCAAGTTTCAACAGTAGAGTTTCTATAGTTTTTGAAAAAGGTGTCTGTGACATACGGACGGACAGACAGACATGACGAATCCATAAGGGTTCCGTTTTGTGCCATTTGGCTACGGAACTCTAAAAACGTGTTTAACATGGCAATTTTATTATTTAAAAAATGTAAAATTGCTACCAACTAAGCAATTTGAAACCCGACTAAACAAATGTCTCTTAGAAAAATGATTTTATACCTCTACTATGAAAGAGTATTTAGAATATAACAACTTAGTGAATGTTGCTGTAATATCTGTCCTGTCACGTCTCACTGCAGACGAACACTCCTTTTCATCGCACGAGGACACGTAGGCGGGGGCGGGTGACGTGGGCGGGCGGGGGCAACACAAAATATATCTAGAAGTATCGCCATGACGAGCGCCGCCCGCCCACGCTGCGTTATTATATTCCACCTACGTCAAATACCTGTAGAACACACAACTATGATACTTGATCCTAGAAATGATTTGAAAAACTGCAAAGTTACTCTGGCGACGGTTATTTTAGAAACTAAAAGGCTCAGTACTCAAAGTGTTGCAATTCTCTAGTACAGTAGCGCCGCCAGTGACGCATGTAGATAGTCATAGGAAAAGCTACCGTGTTCTGTTAGTAATATTATGTAGGATGTTAGTTCGCCCGTGCAACAGACAACAGCGCATTATTAGTATCTAGTGGGAGCTGCGCGCCGCCCACCGCCCGCCGCCCGCCGCCCGCCGCCCTGTGGATCCCGAGGGAACATGCGATATTCTTTCTTGGGAGCAGTTTGCAGGTCAAAGGTCGCGAGTGTTCGTTGTCTGCGATGCCTGCGTACGGCGGGGGCGCGCGGGGCGCGGCTTCTACTTGCATAATTACTGTTGCACTGTACTTACTGCTTTAGCTGTATGTTCTGTGATCACATGCACGTGGACATAGAACTAGAATATATCGACACATATGCCTACAGTTTATATTTATTAGAAGCACACACACATCACAACCACTGTATGCCAGTTTAAATTGTAGTTAATGTGAATCCCTGATAATCGTATCGGCACGGTCCGCCACCATGGCCGGTCCCGCTTCGCTCGCACGCAGCGACTCCCCGAGACATTTACCACGTCGTTTTGATTCTGAAATTAAATTCACTCATCGTCTTGTACGTACACGCACAACCCCCTCCCCCCACCCCAGCGAGCACCGCCGGGCACTAAAGCTACTTATCTACACATTCGCCTGGTGTCTTCATGGTATAGTATAGTGTTAGCCACGCGTAGTCAACTGTGCTGTAGGTACGAGTACACTGCACAACTCACAGTAGGTCCTTAAGTAAAGATGTGTGTTGTATGTCTCGTGTGTGTGCGACGTGCGTGATTCAATTATGTATTGAAGCTGTGTGACTAATGGGACAGTTCATGATCTAGCCTCTAGATCACGAAGGTGGTATAAAAGTTTAGATAGAAATCATTTCTATGGTTCCGCGCCTCAAATGAAAAAATGAAGCTTTATAGGATCACTTTGTTGTCCGTCTGTCTGTGTGTCTGTCAAGACCCATTTTCTCAGAAAAACGTGGAGGTATCTAGTTGAAATTAATATCACATACTGAAATCTTGCCCCTTGGATCTGTGAAAAAATCAAACTTACAGGTCTACGCAATTTTATAGCATTTCCATTGAGAATGCAAGGTAACCAAAACCTATAGGGTACGTCCCGTTGAGCTAGAATCCTGTAATTTGGTAAGAAGCAAGGTCTCATAGCACAACCATATGAATAAATCTGAAAACCAGCATTTTTTAGTAAAACACACGATAAAAATAGTTTTTTATGATTAAAAACTATTTCGGGTCAAAAAGATCCCGTACAGTATATTCCAATAAATATGAATATAAAAATAAATAAATATAACAATGAATATCACCCGGTCCGGCCTCGGCGCGGCGACGAGCAATGACTGCTCAAAGTTATTGGTATCGTCCTCATCGACAGCAGACAAACTACAAAAAAAGTTGAAAGCCATACATCGGGCATGTAATTTAGCTGCAAAGATAAGTTGGTTTTTCAATCAGAATTACATTTTCGGTAGAGCATTGCTGGGTGCATATTAACATGTTTATGATTTTAAGTATGTTAATTATGCATATTCTGTACGGTACCCTCGGTGCGCGAGTCAGACTCGCACTTGACCGGTTTTTTAAATATGGGAATATGGATAATTCTTCTGTGTATGTTGTTCTTAGCGTCTTGAGTCTAGTCTTATGTTACAGAAGCTTTACGCTTTTCAAAACGTAACAATACAGAAAATACTTTTACTGCATTAAAGCTACTATAATAAAATATAAGTGTAATTGTTGTTTACATGTGTTGTGTAGAGCCCACACTGGTTCGTGCGGCGCGTAACCGGTGCATGTGTGTGTGCAGGCGCGACGCTGGCGGTGATCATCGACATGGACCACCGCACGTCGGTGATCTTCAGCGCGTGCGTGGCGGTCTTCTACACGCTGTTCGGGGGCCTCTACTCGGTCGCGTACACTGACGTCATACAGCTCTTCTGCATCTTCATCGGGCTCTGGATGTGCATACCGTTCGCGTGGGCAAACCCTCACGTGAAGCCCCTCAGCTCCATGGACGTGGACTGGATCGGACACGTGGACTCTTCGTACTACTGGTTCTACGTGGACTACGGACTGCTGCTCATATTCGGGGGGATCCCCTGGCAGGTAACCCACTCACTCACTCACTCACTCATGACAATGAAAGCTCGGTAACTGGTGTTGAGTTAGAGTGGAGACGGACAGTTGTAACAGTACACATAGCGTGTCAAAGTGAATTGTATATATATAGAATACAATGAAACAAGCTATATTCATATATGTCAAAGTTGGATTGCTTTGTTTTGCTTAACAGCTAGAGGCTATGTAAAATAGCTCAACGAGATTAAGCGGTTTTTCATAATAGGCTATAAATTTTGCCGTTCGTTGCTCGCTATGGCATAAAACAACAATGGCGTTCAAAGCAGAATGTAATTACTCAAAATTAACGAATAAACTCAGTAATATGAGTGAAAATGACCCACATTTAAGTGACTCCAGTGATTTTTATATTCATTCATTTATATTTAATCATAGTTGCCCTGCAACAAAGACTTTTAAATTATTACTAACCTGCTATATATATTTAAATCTCTGTTCCTTGCAAAAAACAAAAACGCGCCTTGTTACTGCAGATAATGCATTCCTCAAAACGTATAAACATGGGTAGCTGTTGTGTTAAATGCAGATTTAAGAAGAACTCGGAAATAACCAAGAAATATAAAAAAGTTATTATATACATAAATATATTGTACAACCTTTTAACAACAAAACTTAACATATGCAATACAAATCTAAACATAGTATGTTCGCACCACCGGCACAACCTTTGCTCGCTAGACCCAGCGATCCAACTGAGCCGACGGGCTTTTTCTTCTTCTTTTTCGAATGGGCTAGTCATTACTCTGTTTTATATTAATCCTCAACTGTCGTTTCAAATTGTTAGCTCCACCGATCGCTCGCCGCGTAGAGTATTGCCGGTGACATATTTTGAATACCTTCATATAAATTATTTAAACAACAACGAAACCTTACACAATGCAATGACAAGCCGCTGACGGTGTACAGCTGTTTTACATAACGAAGCACTGTTGCTGCTGTCCCCGCAGGTGTACTTCCAGCGCGTGCTGAGCAGCAAGACGGCAGCGCGTGCGCAGCTGTTGTCGTACGTGGCAGCCATCGGGTGCATCTTCATGGCCATCCCCCCCGTACTCATAGGGGCCATCGCCAAGTCCACAGGTCAGGCTACAAAACACCACTGCCACATGTACTGGCATCATCACTCATCATTATGATGATTACTTAGTGGTCAGGAACTTTCTATATCCGACGGTAATAAAAAAGATAGCATGAGAAATCAGAAATCACAATTATTTATTGCAGAACTGGGTGGTACAATGACACTTCTGGTAGCATAGTGGGGCTTCTTCACTCCTCAAAACGTATCTACCTACGATATGTTTTCATAAGTCTGTAATATTATCCATCACCATATGTCAAAGTCACGTTTAAAAACTATATTTTAATATCTAGCCCTGGTGCAGGCTTGACCTACTGGAGCTGCTATAGCCTCACAAACCCGGTGTTTTGGTTAACGTTTTGCTACGATTCAACCAATTAGGTGTAATTATTTGTGAATAAAAATTAGATACACATTATACAAAGCTTTGCATTCTCTATCACATCACTGTGAACTTGGCAAACGACCCACTGCGCCCCATCGGAGAAAACCTTTGTAAAGTTGCTAGTATTTAAGATGAAATGTATCGTGTACCTCGAAGTGTTCTCGATGTGTGTGTGTTTTTTTTTAAAGCATTTATTTTCCATAGTACATATTACACTTTACAATATTTTATCTCCCGCCAAACTGAAAAACAGTTTGTTGGTGAGTAACGCTCTGTTCCTTGTATAATTTTATTACATTAAAGCTATTTACTATCTAAGTTCTATCTAAAAAAATCTCTTTTAGCTTACTCTTTAGATTTGTTTTACTAGTTTTGGGGGTTTCTCTCAGCCAAGCGAGCTCATTAAATATTCTTGGCACTACATATTTATTTATCCTTTGCCCGCAGTAGTTGACGGCTGTTGGCTGAGAGAACTTCCCCTCTCTCACGCTCCTGGTGTTGTGGCTACAGATAGGTGTCTTATAGTCGTCACTATAGTAGTGATCGATTGATGTTTTATATTTAATTTTTAAATCTACCGGCAATATTTTACACAACGAGTACAACTTTCTGTATTCTTTATTACATTTCTTCTTTGTTTTTTTATTAACTGTTGTGTCAATCAAACTCCGAGTCCAGATAACAACCGACTTTATTAATAATTTCTTATGAATACCCACAACACCTTCCTCATAAACAAAGATATTTACAGAAAACAAAAACAGTATACATATCTATCCTTCCCATAGAAAAAATTAAAGATATAAAAAACATGAAAAATTAATCTATACAATGTTATCTTAAGTTTCAGTTTCAGGAATGTTTTCTTTGCATTTAATTAAATGCCTGTGACTACGTCGATAACAGACACCTTTCTTGTTTCCTACAACATATGACCGTGGAGTGGTCGACTCTGCGACCACTCGCTACGCATCCTACGACTTTTGTCTAACATAACATTGTCGCCTGCATTCAACTTTAGTAGCATTTTGCTACGCTGACCATTATACATTTTACTTATGTTTTGTTTCTTACCTAGCACTTCATGCTGCAAAGGACTTAATTTTGAGGTTGTGACAGATTAGGATGAACATACAGGTCGACAGTTTAACCTGCGTCCCATCAGCATGTGTGCGGGAGAGAGACCTTCACGCGGCGTGTTCCTGTAGCTCAACAGGTTTAAATAAAAATCCGTATCACTATTTACAGACTTAATTATAATGTTTTTTACAGACTGTACCGCGCGCTCACTTTTTACATTCGCTTGAGAAAAATTCGGTGAGCTGGTTACATGGTCAAATCCCCATTCGATGACAAAATTCCTAAAATCCCTGCTTGTGAATTGAGTCCTATTATCGCTAATTAATGTCTCGGGTATCCCATGTCTAGCGAAGTTCTCTTTCATCGCATTTATTACCGACACGGATGATATATTGTTTAACTTAGCGACTTCTACAAAACCCGAGCAATAATCCACTAAGATCAGATGGTACTTTTTCTTACATTCAAATATGTCCGCGCCCAGCTTATTCCACGGCAAATTTGAAATTTCTGTAGGTATCATAGGCTTCCTACAGGATGCGTGTGCCCGCTCCTGGCACCCCGCGCTCCGCCCCGCGCGCTTACTGTTATTCGATAGGTTCACACTGTGTACGCGACGAATTAATCCTAACTGTGAACAAGCCTCTCGTCCCAGAACACTTTCACAAGTTATGTTCGCAATAGCGAATTTAAGCCGATATTTATAGTTTTTATGCCACCAGAACAAATAACATATTCCCCTTATGGGTATGACCGTGCCACTGTACGATTGCAACTTTATGTTAGTCCTGCGTTTTAAAATACATTCATTATAACCTAAACGTTTAAACCGTTCGTATGACAAAACATTGATATCGGCCCCAGTGTCCAATTTAAATTTTTCAAACCCCCCATCACCTCGTAAGGTTTCAAACCAATCTCCGCCGGTCGACGACTGTTCTTTCACCACGGAAGCATTCGATAGCGTAGAAACATAGAATAACTCACAGTTATCGTTGTCGTCCTCTGAACTACCGGCGTTAACGTCTATCTCGTGCACTTGTTTAACACTTTTGGGTGTGTTACACATTCTCGCAAAATGACCATAATTTTGACACACGTAACACTTTACACTGATAGCGGGGCACGCCCCCGGCGCGCACTGCATACCGCACCCGTGACACTGGCCGCGAGCACGCATCGATGACGTACGCCCGGTGCCGGCGCCGGCGCTGGGCGCTGGGTGACCCCCGGGCCGGGCCCGGCAGCCGCGCCCGCGCACCTGCACCGCCTCGACGCGAGCGGAGCCCGACGGCTCGCCGTCGCATGCCTCCAGGCACCGGATGCTGTCCGATGACACCTCGTCCGCTTGACATATTTTGATACACTTTTCCAATGTCAGCTCGTCCGCACGAAGCAATCGATCGCGGACGACACCATTGTTGATTCCACAGACGATACGATCGCGAATCAACTCCTCCTCCAGCGAACCGAACGCACAGTTTTTGCTCAATAATTTTAAAGCTATCACATATTGGCTAATGGTTTCACCGATCTCTTGGTTTCGTGTGAAAAATATGTATCTAGATAACGTGATGTTCGGCTTCACTTCGAAATATTTGTCGAATTTTTTCAACAAAATCGTGACGTCATCCTGTTCTTTCTCTTCGAAAGTGAACGTCTGATACACGTCGAACCCGTCCGGTCCGATCAGGTTGATGAGTAAACTCGACTGCACAGCTTGCTCCTCTTTATGCACCCCCGATGCCTTCAGGAACAGATTAAACTGCGTCTTCCATCGTTTCCATGCGTCAGCCCGGCTGACGGGGCTGCCTTCCAAACTCAGTTCCGGCGGAGGTCTCGCGTGTTCCATTGCGAAACAAACAATATTCAAACAATAACAACGTTACTGACTATACGTTTATCAAGAAATATTGACGAAAACTATTTAAAAACTAATTTTAAACACCGCTGCCACCATGTTGTGTCAATCAAACTCCGAGTCCAGATAACAACCGACTTTATTAATAATTTCTTATGAATACCCACAACATTAACCAAGCATTTGACTATCCTAGTCTGTAATTTTTGCACTTCATTTATATAACTACAAAAGGTCCGACCATAAACACTAACACCATAGTTGATCATGGAATCTGATAATGCAAAATAAACCGTTGACAGAGTTCTCTTGTCCACTACATATTGCAGCTGATAGAATTTTCCCAGCACACACCGAAGTTTATTACATAGTTCACTGATATGTAGTTTCCAATTGAAGTGCCGGTCGACTAACAATCCCAAGTATTTGTATCTATCTACATATTCAATCTTAGCACATGTACATGAGACCTTATTTAGATGGAGACATTCATATGTGTGGCCTATTACACCTATGTTATTATAATCAACTCTTTTTGCCATTTGGTTATATGGAGAAAATATATGTAAGCATTTTGTTTTTGCTAGGTTTATGA
Source organism: Carcina quercana (assembly GCA_910589575.2). Lineage (NCBI taxonomy): Eukaryota > Metazoa > Arthropoda > Insecta > Lepidoptera > Depressariidae > Carcina > Carcina quercana. The sequence continues at coordinate 249,801 of OU342436.1, forward strand.
TTATCCCGTTGTCATGAGCCCATTTCATTACATTTTCAAAATCGTGTTGTATTTTATGTCTCGCAACGTTTATGTCTTTTGATGCAAATAACAGACACATGTCATCGGCATAAACAAACACTCTGCAGTTTCTCACCACGTTCACTACGCTATTGACCAGCATTATGTATCCGACGGGTCCGTACACCGAGCCGGTGGGCACGCCCAGCGTGACACTGGCTTCTTCGCCCATGACGCCATTCACGGAAGTGCGGATTGTGCGGCTCGTCAAGTAGTTCCGGAACCATATGTTAGTAGGGCCTCTCACGCCACACTCCTCCATGGCCTGGAGTAGCACGTCACGGTCCAGGGTATCGAACGCCTTTTTATAGTCAATAAAAAGTGCGAGCACCTGGTCCCCGCTGTTGAGACCGTCGTTAACGACCTCTGCAAACTGTCCGAGCGCCGTGCTGGTGCTGCGCCCGCGACGGAACCCGTGTTGGCAGTCTGTTAGTACATTGTGCTTTTCTAGGAAACTACTAATTTGCCCAACCACTACCTTTTCAACAATTTTATTTACAACTGAGAGTATCGCAATAGGTCGATAGTTTGTGTATTCATAGTGGCTGCCACTTTTAAATATTGGTCGTATTATTGATTTTTTTAAGTAATCAGGATATAATCCCTTAGTTACACACATATTTATAAAGTTAGCTAAAATGGGGCTTATCTTATTCTTAATACATTTCTGTGTGTGTATGTGTGTGTAGCGTGGAACGAGACGGAGTACCGTGGTGCGCTGACGCCGGACGGGGAGCTCACCGAGGACCAGACCTCCATGATCCTGCCGCTGGTGCTGCAGCACCTCACGCCGGACTTCGTGTCGTTCTTCGGTCTGGGAGCCGTCTCCGCGGCCGTCATGTCCTCCGCGGACTCCAGCGTCCTCAGCGCATCCTCCATGTTCGCAAGGTCACTTACACACACACACTCTTACAATTTATTTTAACATGTATATTTTTCCTTAAATCTATTCCTTATTGGGGTTGTGATTTAGAATAATAACGGATGAAAGGTAACGTCATGCATAAAGTGAAGGAACTAAAACATGTGTTCTCATTCTATATAATGGTCAGTCAATGCTCAAGGTGAAATCTTAATTTAATGCTTTGTTTTAATGTTCAATATTTGCATTTGAAATGACTGATTCTACATTAAATGCATGTACACTAAATATACATCACAATTTTTGTAAACAACATATTAACAAACATTGCAATATTATCTTATTCGCGTAATACTCTATGTTGTATCCTGTCCGGCTCGTCGAGTATGTCACGAGCGCGTCGTTGATGTTGTGTGTGTGCGTATGCAGGAACGTGTACAAGCTGATCTTCCGTCAGCGCGCCTCGGAGATGGAGATCATCTGGGTGATGCGGGTCGCCATACTGGTGGTGGGGTTCCTGGCCACCGTCATGGCACTCACCATCCCCTCCATATACGGACTGTGGTCAGTACTATACGCATGTCAGATACAACCATCAAACATGCTTTGGATCCGCAGGGCACAGGCGTGCTCTGTTCACTGAGTCCACCCGTCTGTCAGAGGCTGAAGCTCCTACCCAGAAATAAATACAGACTTCATATTTACACATACATATATAGAATAAATATGTAGTTTCTAATTCTTGTGTTAAAAATGACATTAATACTCATATAGAAAAGGGGCCATAGGAAGGCCATGGTAGTTCAGTTGGGTAGAGCGTCAGTCCTCGAACAATCGCGGTCGGGGTTCGATCCTGGCTCCTAGCAATGTGTCCCAATTTGGAATTTATGTAGGAATGATAAAATCATTACCATTGGCTATTCGGTGAAGAAAAACATAGTGAGGAACCTGCACACTCCTAAGATGAAATTCAAAGGCGTGTATGAAGTCTACCAATGCGCACTGGTCCCGCGTGGTGGACTATGGCCCATACAGTCTCTACAGGAGAGTAGGCCTGAGCCCCTGCAGTGGGGCCTGCTGTTGATGATGAGAAAAGGTAGTTAATAGACTTGTTGTATAGCTGTTATTGTGCCGCTAACAATTGTAACAATGCCAGTTGTTGTATTACGTGCAACATGTGCCTGGGTCACACAGGTGTGGGTCCACGCGTGGGCTGCACCGGAGCATGGTGCACATTGCCTGTATATAGTGCTGTGCTTCTATCATGTACCTGCAGCTATCAACGAGGACGCATTGCCAGACACTCACAAATCTAACATCTGGGGGTATTCATTTTTCAGAAAAATGGCTGAATTTCACCCCTACTTGGTTGACATTCCACCATTTCACACGAAGCGTTTCGCTTCTTCATTTATTATGCATACAGCTAAGGAGTGGAATTCCTTGCCAGCTTTTGTGTTTCCCGGGCGCTACAACCTGGATGTCTTCAAGGTCAGAGTGAACAGTCTATTTCTAGGCAATCGTGAACCATACTATACCATATTGTGGTCAAACGGAGGGCTATCTAATATTTAACAAGTAAATGCGTTCAAAAAGAACTGAAAACCGACTTCAATTGCCCTAACAGTCAACTATTATTAAGGCAAATTTAAGATTTATATAGTTTTCTCATAGGGGCCATTGTCATAACGGAACCAAATTGTATTGGGACCACACGGGAGCACCAGCTTTCAAAAAAAAAGAATCATCCAAATCGGTTCACCCAGTCAAAAGTTCTGAGGTAACAAACATTTAAAAATCCATTTGAAATCGGTTATAAATTCAGATCGAACACCGGACCACTTAAGACAGATCGTAGTACATCAGCGTAATGTCTTTAAGATGTGTCTTTGGAATAAATCCTGTGAATCTGTATCCGCACTCCGCTCGGGTTATTCTGACTTGTGACGACTGCGCGCCGCAAACCATGCGCTGTGTTATTACTGGTTTTTACTAATTCGATTAATTGCCTCGTGGTCGGCAAGCACCGCGCCGTCGATATTCCGTCAACTGACGCAGGCTGATGGCGGGTCCCGCACACAACGATCACATGTATGTGATGTTTGTTCAGCATGCGCCTGTGTGCGTATAGCTTGAGGTAAATCCCACACGTAACAAACAGCGCAATAAGGATGCGTGAAATTAAAATATTAGTTAAGTACTACAGATAATGTGGTTTTGAAGATTATGAGTTGTAGATGATCAGGTCGTATTCTAAGTTGTCGGTGGCGCTATTGACCAGTCATTGTGGCATGCCATGGGGCAGAACTATGTCCAGCAGTGGACTTTTACCGGCTGATGATGATGATTGTAAAGTGAGAGCAAAGTCAATATCTATCACCATAATCTCGGACTTGACAGCAAAGTTCATATCAATAGAACTCTACAACTGATCGTCATCGAAGTAATGCTAGGTGGTCTGGCAATTTTAACTACAACATAAATTCAAATTCAGATCTTTAATTCCATTTCACCGAGTACGTAATAGATAAAAGGTTTAGAGCCTCGTTAATTTATACATAAAAACAAGTACATGTGTGGGGTCATAGCAAGCTCTCTCCCGCCGTCTCCAGTACTTTGTAGTTTGTAGACGACGTTATAAAGACAATATTAAAATAATGTGTAAAGTTACGTGTATACAGTCAGACCACCGGTGGCCAGTGATATATAAATACATATATTGTAGTATCGTATGCCAGCTGTAAAGTTGCTTTCGCACACTCTTCCATTCCTTACGCAAGTGGCGGCCATGAGACTGAAGTAAGGACAAATAATACAAACACATATAAAAATATATGGTGAAACTGTGGAAATTCCAAACAAATCAACCAATTAAAAAATAACCGCGGTAAAAACGAAAATATTTGACAAACCCTTTTCCATTCGCCCCAGCCCGCATTAACTCCATTACGTCATGTGATTTCGTGATTTGCGAGCGTGTTATAAACGGTTGCAATCCTTTTAATTGAAATATCAAAGCCGTTATTAAAACTATCAATTATTTTAACAACAGCCCAATGTAAAATTTAATGAGGTATGAGGATTTCGCGAGCTATAAAAACATCAAATGTAGATAATTTTCAACATAAATAACGTCAAAATCACGTGACCGTGTACAAGTATTACTGTGCCGCGATGGGAATGCACTAAATCATTCTCCCTTGACATGATTATTCAGAGAATATTCGTTGAAACGTCACGGCGGTAGATTCACGAAGACCTCATTGAAACCGGCCAGTCATACCTCACTAGAGCAAGACTAGAGCGTACTGCATTATATATGAGGACACTTCAAGTTTCCATAATGGCAGCAATTTCAGAAAATTATGTCCACCTCTATACAAACAAAACAAGTAGTTATACGAAGCCACTGAACCCTTTCCTGTGGGCTCTTTTGACAAGTTCTTAGAGAAATGGTAAGAAAACGTCACTTGTAACAATGTACGCACTAGTTTATCCTCACCAAGCTCGGTGATCACCTGCCCGCCTGCACCCTTACCACACACTCCATTGTCGACACTCGCTAGCGAATGCGTGTACGATAAACGGGATCGCTAGCTCGCGGTAATCTGCCTAGCTACGAGTATGAAGCTACCTTCATTACTATTTCTCATTCTATTTCAAAAGTAACTAAATAGTACGTTTTAACGTCTGTGCTTAATGACTGGCGCGCAAAGTAAACAGCCAATCTATTCAGAGTTAGTACAGTAATGCATACTCCGATACATTTAATTTAGTAGATACTCGTAGTACCTGCGCTTGCTCCTGAGCACACTCTCACTTGATGTGCGGTGTCGATGTGGTTTGATTCTGTGCTGGGTACTCGAACGCTACGCTCGAATAAACTCGAAATACTTCTCCGTGACTATATAGAGGTACAATGTCGTCCAGTGGTAAGGTCAGTGCGGCTGATGTCGTCTTGTGACGTCACTGTCTCAGGCGCCCGAGCCGGTGACGAGGGTCGTGCACGGGTAATCTACACAAGGGATCGACTTGTCACTCTTTGTGCAGGACGCCCCGCCCCGCCCCGCTCTACCCCGCCCAGCGCTCCCATAGTGAACAGTACAGGGTACTGGAGACGATCCATTTTGATAAAAATTATATGGGACCAGTTCTGAAGAATCAAACAAATCAAAATCACCAAAATCGCTTCACCACTAACGGAGTTATCGCATTACATACTTACATAAAAAATGCAGTCATATTGAGAACCTCCTGCTTTTTTAAAGTCGGTTCAAA